>NC_069432.1:45568145-45709185 GCF_026875155.1 Cherax quadricarinatus
TAATTTTTAAAAAACTATAGTCATTATTTTTACATTTGTTTAATAATTCAGGTCTATTTTTTTTTTTTTTTAGCTTTAGAATATTTTATTTTTTACTTAATTCTAACTATAGATTCACACAAATCTTATGATTACAGCATTGATCCTGAACCAACCTCTTATTTAATGACTTAAATAAATTCAAACAGTTACTGTAATTACTACACAGCAGAACAATCAAAGGCACTTCTCAGAGCCAACAACAACATGACTATTTTTAACTACAATATCAGATCTTTAAGCAAGCATTATGATGACCTCCTAGCATTACAAAAATTCCTTGCATGCCAATATGTCCATCATTACACTAACTGAAACCTGGTTTAAAGCCTGATACTACAGATGTCTATACCATTCCTGGTTACACACCATTACACAACTGTAGGCCAGACCAAAAAGGGGGGTGGCACAGCCATATACTACTCAGACCAACTAGAATGTATCACTAATACTTGCACAAGGGATAAACATGGGAATATATAATAGCTAAATTCCAAATCCAAATACCTACAAAAACCCCTCTCACAGTGATAAACATCTACAGAGTTCCACAATCAACATTACCAATTAGTCAAAACCTAGGAAGTATGATAACTGATGCACGCATGAACAAAGATCACTTACTACTCTCAGGTGACTTCAATATAAATCTCCTGCAAGACCAGGACCCACACGTTACGAATTCACAAACACAATGAGTAACTGCATGTTGCTACCAACAGAAAACAAAACCTACAAGAGTTACAGAGACTAGTGTTTCCCTACTTGACCACATCTGGACCAACACCATATCCCTTTAAAATCAGGCATAATTACAGATAATACCACAGACCACTACCCTACTTTCCTCATAACAACTTGGTAAAATACCCCAAGACACTCCCTAAAGTCACCTTCAGACTTCCAATGAGGCGGGCCATTAATAATTCACAACAGCAGTAACAAACACTGACTGGCACACTGAGCTAGAAATCTATACAGATATTGACGAATGTTTTAATAATTTTCTAAAAAAGACCCAATACCTTTATAACAAGCACTGCCCTAAAAAAAATCCCTTATACAAGCACTGCCCTAAAAAACTAACAGATGAAGCAGGACTGAACAGTCCCTGGCTAACACCCAGCATTCTCAAATCCATAAAATACAAAACACCGATATGAAAAACAGTACAGAATGGGTCACATAACCAGAGACCCCAAACAAAACGTTACCTCGTCAATCCTAACCAGCCTGATAAGAAGGGCAAAAAAATTTGTATTATGAGAACAGATTATCCAACTTACGAGGTGATAAAAAAAAAAACCGGAAAAACCCTATCAGAAATTCTGGGAACAAAAAAGTTTATCACGACAAAAGCGAAATAAAATTAGCAAAATCAGATGAACCCGAACTCCCACCAACAGAAACAGCAAACAGACTCAATGATTTCTTCTCCACTATAGGTTCAAAACCTTGCCAATAAAATCCCAAGCTCAGAAAACCCCACCAAATGACTACCTCACTGGCAACTACCCGAACACACTGTTCCTAGCTCCGACTAACCCAAATACGAAGTCTCCCTTATTATCAACGCACTGAAAAACAAGGCAGGAGATTTAAATACCTTACCACCCTTTATACACAAAAAGCGTCAAAAAGTACTATCACCAATCATTGCAACACTCTTTAACAAATCCATTGAATCCTCCACCTTTCCTACAGTTCTCAAAATAGAAAGGGTCACCCCGATCCATAAAGGAGGAGACCAAACAGAGTTGAATAACTATAGGCCAATATCCAATTTTTACACCCTCTCAAAAATCTTCGAAAAATTAATTCCAAAAAGGAATCTACTCCTACCCATCTCCCAAACATTCTCAACCCCTGCCAATTTGGATTCAGGCCTAATAAAAATACTAATGATCCCAAATTTACACATGCTAGAACATATATACACTGCAATAAAAAAAAAAGAAGTCCCACTGGGGATCTTCATTGACTTACGTAAAGCTTTTGATACAGTTGACCATGACTTGCTCCACGTAAAATTGTCACACTTGGTATTAGAGGGCACTCCCTAAACTACCTCAGTCTTACCTCAGCAACAGAAGCCAATATGTGTACGCAAATGGGGCAAGCTCTTCCGCACAACCAATTACGTTGGGTGTCCCACAGGGAAGTGTCCTGGCCCTCTTCTCTTTCTCCTATACATTAAATGACCTACCAAATGCTTCGCAATTACTCAAACCCACACTTTTTGCAGATGACACTACATACGTCTTCTCTCACCTGAGCCCAGTCACACTAGCCAATACTGTAAACACCGAATTACAGAAAATATCTACCTGGATGAGGACTAACAAACTTACACTAAACATTGACAAAACCTACCTCATTCAGTTTGGTAAAAAGGCTACAGATGTACCTCTTAACATAATGATAAACGGATCACCTATCACAAAGCTAACAGAGGGAAAATTCTTTAGGAATCCACCTCGATAATAGACTCAAATTTCATACACATGTAAAAACAAATTTCTAAGAAAATTTCCAAGACTATAGGCATACTATCGAAGATACGGTACTATGTTCCACAGTCAGCCCTCCTGGCCCTTTATCACTCTCTTATTTACCCCTATCTCACCTATGGAATTCTGCATGGGGCTCAACAACAATTTTAAACCCTCTCAGACCACTAATTACCCAACAAAAGGCTGCAGTTAGAATGATAACAAATTCTCACTACAGGCAAAAACACTCCACCCCAAAATTCAAAACACTCAACCTACTCACCATACAAAACATCCATACTTATTATTTCACCTATTACATACATAGAACACTTAACTCTGATATTAAACCCCCCCCCAAACATCTCCTTGCCAACCTCAACAAACACATGAACCATCTCACGCTATGCAAAAACTCAATGCACATAAAAAGGGCCCTAAAATCTGGATTCATTACCTGTAAATATAAAAGAAACACTACCGTTTACAAATTCAAGTCTCTTCTCAAAGTTCACTTACTCACTCAAAACCAAAAAAATACTGAATAACTGAACCTTATAAATTGTAAACCAAAATGTTACTCACAATTAAAATCACATAAATGTTAAACCAGGACCCAATCTAACTTTGTTTTTTTTTAAATACACTACCTAACAGAATACCCCCTTCTACTGAATGAACAGCAATGCATGCAACCATATGACCTGTCTTTGTAATACTCATTTGTGCTTTATAGTTATCTGTTTACAATAATGTCTTATCACTGATTTCATCATTGCTTAGTTAATCTTAAGTTAATTTTAAGCCAGCCCGTAATGCTATGCATATAAGTGGCTTTGGCATGCTGCTCTTACCTGTATTTTTTTTGTACCTCTGTATGTATGCTAAAATTTCTAAATAAATAAATAAATAAATAAAAGGGGGATATAGTGTTGGAGTGGTTGGTATTTTTGTTTAATAAATGTATGAAAGAGGGGAAGGTATACAGAGGGATTGGCAGAAAGCATGTATAGTTCTTTTATATAATGGGAAGGGGGACAAAAGAGACTGTAAAAATTATAGGGGAATAAGTTTACTGGGTATACCAGGAAAAGTGTACAGTAGGGTTATTATTGAATGAATTAGAAGTAAGACAGAGAGTAGGATTGCAGATGAGCAAGGAGGCATTTGAGTGGGTACGGGATGTGTAGATCAAGTGTTTACATTGAAACATATATGTGAACAGCATTTAGATAAAGGCAGGGAAGTTTTCACTGTATGTAGGGATTTAGAAAATGCATATGACAGAGTGGATAGGAGAGCAATGTGGCAGATGTTGCAAGTGTATGGAATAGGTAGTAAGCTACTAAATACTGCAAAGAGTTTTTATGAGGATAGTGAGGCTCAGGTTAGGGCGTGTAGAAGAGAGGGAGATTACAGTGGACCCTCGACGAAATTATCATTATTTGAATTAATTTTCCCAATAAGAAATAGTGGAAATCAAATTAATCTATTCAAGACACCCAAAAGTATAAAAAAAAATTTTTTAACCACATGAAATATACATTTTCCTACACACAAACAGAAGGATAGATGCACAATACATGTATACATATGTATATTGTGCAATGAAGAATAAATGACACGTTACCTTTATTTTTAATTAATCGTCATGCAACTGCCTTGCCTTTTCACATATGATCGCTTGAGAGATGCTGTCTCCTGATATCTGTTTTTCATTTATCCACACCAATAACAGTCTCTCAACATTTTTGACTACTGGCGATCTGTGTTTCGAAAACATACTTGCACCTTTCACAACAACAGCTTCCTTGACTGCCTTTCTGTTGGCCAAGATAGTAGCGATGGTTGATTGAGGTTTGCTATACAACCTGGCCAGCTCGGAGACACGCACTCCAGTTTTATACTTTGTGATGATCTCCTTCTTCATTTCAATTGTAATTCTCACCCTTTTTACCACAGGGTTGGCACTAGAAGCTTTCTTGGGGCCCATAGTGGCTTATTTTGCAGTTACAAGCACTAAAAACAATGGAATAATACAAAATGTACTGAATGTATTCGTGGATGCGACCAGACTGGACTGTAAACACTGGCACACTAACTGAAGGCAGGGCAGCTAAGGCACGCTCAGGCCAGATGGACATGTGGACGCATTCGGGATGAATCACATTGGTAGAGTTTTTCATCGTTGGTCGGGCCAAAATTTTTACGCTCAAATGCTTCGTTAGTCGAATTTATCATTAGACGATGCCTTCATTGGTTGGGGGTCCACTGTATTCCGGGTAAAAGTAGGTCTTAGACAGGGATGTGTAATGTCACCATAGTTGTTTAATATATTTATAGATGGGGTTGTAAAAGAGTAAATGCTAGGGTGTTGGGGAGAGGAGTGGGATTAAATTATGGGAAATCAAAAACAAAATGGGAGTTGACACAGTTACTTTTTTCACTGGTGATACTGTGCTTATGGGAGATTCTAAAGAAAAGTTGCAAAGGTTAGTGGACGAGTTTGAGAGGGTGTATAAAGGTAGAAAGTTGAAAATGAACATAGATAAGAGAAAGGTGATGAGAGTATCAAATGATTTAGATAAAGAAAAATTGGATATCACATTGGAGAGAGGGAGTATGGAAGAAGTGAATGTTTTCAGATATTTGGGAGTTGACGTGTCAGCGGATGGGTTTATGAAGGATGAGGTTAACCATAGAATTGATGAAGGAAAAAAGGTGAGTGGTGCATTGACGTATACATTGGACTCTCAGTTAACGAAATCATTGGATAACGTAAAAATCGCATAACGTCACTTTTTGCGTCAAAATATTGGCTCGGTTAACGACAAAGAATTCAGTTAAAGACAATCGTCCCGAACATGTCCATGCAGAGTGAGCGCCTGGACACTCCATGTACAGCCAGTGTGCCATTGTTTACAAGCCAGTGAGGATGAGTCCACGCATACATGCGATACATTTTGTATTATTCCTTTGTTTTTAGTGCTAGTAACTGCTAAATAAGTCACCATAGGACCAAAGAAAGCTTCTAGTGCCAGCCCTTTGGTAAAGAGGGTGAGTAACACTTAGAATTCAAGAAAAAGTTTGTAGAAAGATATGAAAGTGGTGGTGGCAGTGATGGTGGTAGTATGGGCCAACAGGTTTGCTGCAGTGTTCCTGCTTTTTTATGTACACCAGCCAGGGTACTTCCCCACATACCAGCCAGGGTACTTCCCCACACACCAGCCAGGGCATTTCCCCACACACCAGCCAGGGTACTTCCCCACATACCAGCCAGGTTACTTCCCCACATACCAGCCAGGGTACTTCCCCACATACCAGCCAAGGTACTTCCCCACATACCAGCCAGGGTACTTCCCCATATACCAGCCAGGGTACTTCCCCACATACCAGCCAGGGTACTTCCCCACACAACAGCCAGGGTACTTCCCCATATACCAGCCAGGGTACTTCCCCACACACCAGCCAGGTTACTTCCCCCACATACCAGACAGGGTATTTCCCCACACACCAGACAGGGTACTTCCCCACACACACGATTTGATTTGATTGTGACTTGCACGTGAGTGAACAGAATTAAAAAGCTTAAAGCTTGGGAAGCACTGAAAATTGGGTTGGGCAAATACGATTCTGTTAGTGGGATGGTTTGTGAAGGACTTGCTTAGTATGGGCCAACAGGCCTGCTGCAGTGTTCTTTCTTACGTGCAAACATTTATGGATGAACATCACCCTGACACAGCTGTTGCAAGCTGTGCTGGCAACATCTACAATGACAATGTTGTATCCCATTTTAGAGAAATCTTATAGAGACACCAGAAACAGAGCTCTCTGGACAGATTTTTGGTGTGACAGGGCTCCAGTGACTCTCAAGCTGGTCCTAGTGGCATTAAAAAACAAAGAAGGGAGGTAACCCCAGAAAAAGACTTGTTACCTGAAGTCTTTATGGAAGGGGAATCCCTTCCAAATAATTGTAAACTCTTCCATCCTCTCCCTTCCTCCCATCTCATCACTCATCAATACATCTTCAATAAAGGTGTCATTTTATTATTTATTTATGTATTTATTCTGCATGTCTCACTGTTTTCTATGTAGGGAAATGTATATTTCATGTAAAAAAAATTATTTTTTTTAATACTTTTGAGTGACTGGAACGGATTAATTGTATTTCCATTATTTCTTATGGGGTTGTAGATGAATGGTTCAAAGAACCGACACGTTGTTAAATTAGACATATGTGCAACTCTTGGGTATCTTTATTGAGGAAACATTTTGCCACACAGTGGCTTAAACTTGAAGAACAGGAGGAGAATGAGGTAATCAGTCCCTCAGCCTTGAGTCGATGTGGTCAGTGGTCAGTACGCTGAGGTCAGTGGTCAAGTGCGGTCATACCTGCCAAGCTCTTGGGAGTTAGCGTGGGCTGTTACCCATACCATGGCTTGTTGTAGTGCTTTAGAATCCCAGGTTCAAGTGTTGAAGAAGGAGATTCTACTTCTTCAGGAGGAAAACAGGAAGCTGAAGCTTCGCATAGATGAGTTTGGGAGCGAGTGTGAGAAGGATTTAGCTGGTAAGGAAGGAATGGTCGCCAGCAGTGATAGGGCAGCCGCTTTAAGTGGCAAGTGGTTCACAGTTCAGGAAGAAGTAAGATGAGGAGAGTTAATAGAGAAGATGTGAAGGTAGGAAATCGATTCTCTGTTCTCCAAGATGAGTGTACTTCAGTGGTTGGTGAGGTTGAAGGTACCACTGATTCCCCTGCTAATCAAGGTAAGAATATTTTAATAGTAGGCGATTCTCAGGTAAGATATATGGACCGTGCATTTTGTAACAGAGACAGAAAGTTCAGACAGAGAGTGTGTCTTCCTGGAGCTGGTGTTGGCGACATACTCAGCAGGTTGGATAATATTATGGCAGGTAATGGGAACAAGCCCATTATCTGTCTTAGTGCTGGAAGTAATGACATTGGGAAGGGCAGGAGAGAGGAGCTGCTGGATAAGTACAGGTCAGCCAAAGAAGTAGTTAGGTCTAAGAGAGAGATCCCAGTCATATGTAGCATCTTGCCTAGAAAGGGAGTGGGCAATGAATGGATGTCTAGGGCAATTGGTATAAATCGCTGGCTAGACAGGTACTGCAAGGAACTTGCAATCCCATTCATTGATAACTGGGACCTTTTCTTTGGCAAATGTGATATGTATGCAAGGGATGGGGTTCATCTCTCTGGGGATGGAGTGGTTGCATTAGCCAATTCAATTGAGAGGGTAATTGATGACTTGTCTAGGAATTTAAACTGATAGATTATAGAGGTATGGGTGTTTGTGGGAAACAATCAGGCTGCAGCATTAGGGTTAAAAACAGCAGCTATTACCAGGATACCTCAGGGATATGTTTAAAAGACAATATTCAAAATAAAGTTGCTAGTAATGGCAAATCAATTGATCAACAAACAGAGATAGCAGAGGGCAACGAGTGACTAGCTCCCTAAAGCTTTACTATACAAATAGTAGGAGTCTAAGAAATAAGATAGAGGAGCTAAAATTACTTGCAAGTGTAGGTAATATAGATATTATTGGTATAACAGAGACCTGGTTCAACCTGAAAGATAGAGAAGTGCCTTCTGAATGCAACATACAGGGTTATAAACTATTCCACACTGATAGGGTCAACAGGAAGGATGGTGGTGTGACGATGTATGTCAGAGAAAATTTAAATTGTTGTCTTAGACATGATATAAGATTAGAAACATCGAACACAGAATCTGTTTGGCTACAGTTTCTCGAGGGACGTGACAAATTAATTTTGGGTGTGATTTATAGGCCCCCAAACCTTGATAGGGAGTGCAGTAAGCTGTTATGGGACGAAATTCATAAGGCATCCAGATATGAAAATGTTGTGATAATGGGAGATTTTAACTTTAGACAAATTGATTGGAACAATATGACAGGAAATCTTGAGTCTAGTGACTTTCTTGATACGGTTCAGGATTGCTTTTTAAAACAGGTTGTGACAGAACCAACTAAAGGAAACAATCTGCTTGACTTGGTTCTTGCCAACAAAGATTCACTAATTAATAATCTTGAGGTTAATGATGAGCTTGGGGAAAGTGATCACAAATCACTTAGTTTCAATATATCATGGAATTACCCAGACACCAAATCTCTGTCCCAGATTTTCGCTTGGCCGACTTCATGGGACTGAAAAATTACTTGGATGGGCTAAATTGGGATGTCCTGACTATGGGTCAGGTAGGTGATCTTGGTTGCCAATATGACGTTTTTCAGAGCATAGTTCTAGCTGCCCAGACGACTTTTGTTCCGAGTAGGGAAATTAGATCTAACAAAAATGATCCCAAATGGATGAACAATAGATTAAAACATCTCATTGGTCAAAAGAGAGGCATATATAGGCGTATCAAAAGAGAGGATGGGCAGTTAAGAAATCAATATATTCCATTAAAGAGAGAAATAAAAAAAGGAATAAGAAAAGCAAAAAGGGATTATGAGGCTAAGGTCGCAAGGGATTCAAAGACTAACCCAAAAGGGTTCTTTCAGGTATACAGAAGTAAGATTAGAGACAAGATTGGCCCACTTAAGAGTAACTCTGGTCAGATCACTGACAGTGATAAGGATATGTGTGAAATACTAAATACCTACTTCCTCTCAGTTTTCACCCAGGAAAATACTAGCGATATTCCTGAAATAATAGATTACGTAGAACAGGATGATAATAAACTATGTACGATAGCGGTAACTAGTGACATGGTCCTCAGACAAATAGAGAAACTAAAACCTAACAAATCCCCAGGTCCTGATGAACTGTTTGCAAGGGTGTTAAAGGAATGTAAAGAGGAACTTAGCATACTTTGGCTAATCTTTTTAACATATCACTACAAACTGGCATAGTGCCTGATAAGTGGAAAATGGCAAAAGTAATACCTATTTACAAGGCAGGTGACAGGTCCTTGGCTTCGAACTATAGACCAATAAGCTTTACCTCCATAGTGAGAAAAATTATGGAATCAATAATTGCCGAAGCAATTCGTAGCCATCTTGACAGGCACAGATTGATTAATGATTCTCAACACGGTTTTACAAAGGGGCGTTCCTGTCTTACGAATTAACTAACTTTTTTTCCTAAGGTGTTTGAGGAGGTATATCGTGGTAATGAATATGATATTGTGTATATGGACTTCAGTAAGGCTTTTGATAGAGTTCCACACCAGAGGCTATTGAGGAAACTTAGGGCACACGGAATAGGAGGAGAAATTTTTTCCTGGGTAGAGGCATGGCTGACAAATAGACAGCAGAGAGTTTGCATAAATGGGGAGAAATCAGAATGGGGGCACGTCACAAGCGGTGTTCCTCAGGGGTCGGTGTTGGGCCCGTTGTTGTTCACAATTTACATAAACGACATAGATGAGGGAATAAATAGCGACATAAGCAAATTTGCTGATGACACCAAAATAGGCCGTCCAATTCATTCTAATGAGGACATTAGAGCACTCCAGGATGATTTGAATAGACTGACGCAATGGTCGGAGAAGTGGCAGATGCAGTTTAATATTGACAAATGCAAAGTTCTAAATGTTGGACAGTTAAATAACCATGCCACATATAAACTAAATAATGTAGATCTTAATACTACTGCTTGCGAAAAGGATTTAGGAGTTCTGGTTATCAGTAATCTAAAACCAAGACAACAGTGCATTAGTGTTCGCAATAAAGCTAACAGAATTCTTGGCTTCATATCTAGAAGTATAAATAATAGAAGTCCTCAGGTTGTTCTTCAACTCTATATATCCTTGGTTAGGCCTCATTTAGACTATGCTGCTCAGTTCTGGTCACCGTATTACAGAATGGATATAAATGCTCTGGAAAACGTACAAAGGAGGATGACAAAGATGATCCCATGTATCAGAAATCTTCCCTATGAGGATAGACTGAGGGCCCTGAATCTGCACTCTGTCGAAAGGTGTAGAATTAGGGGGGATATGATCGAGGTGTATAAATGGAAAACAGGAATAAATAAAGGGGATGTAAATAGTGTGCTGAAAATTTCCAGCCAAGACAGGATTCGCAGCAATGGTTTCAAGTTGGAAAAATTCAGATTCAAGAAGGATATAGGAAAGCACTGGTTTGGTAATAGAGTTGTGGATGAGTGGAACAAGCTCCCGAGTACAGTTATTGAGGCTAAAACGTTGTGTAGTTTTAAAAATAGGTTAGATAAATACATGAGTGGGTGTGGGTGGGTGTGAGTTGGACCTGACTAGCTTTGCTGCTGGGTCTGGTACAGTGCTCCATCCTTGAGTGGGGATGACCAGACTGGGTGGGTCATTGGGATAATACGTGGGGTGGGTCATTGGTCTAATCCGTGGGGGGACATGGACCTGCTCCGCGTGGGTCAGTAGGCCTGTTGTAGTGTTCCTTCTTTCTTATGTTCTTATATGAGCGGAGAAGCAGCTTATAAACCGTATGGCAGGAGAGGTCCAGCAGTCGTAGGTGGTGTCACATTTGTTCAATGTGGAAGTAGGTCGTGCCCAAGGGTTAGGCAAGCGAAGAATTCCCAAGTATTAAGATCCCAAGAAGTTGCAGTGTCTGACAGGATTGTAGATGAATGGTTCAAAGAACCGACACGTTGTTAAATTAGACACATGTGCAACTCTTGGTATCTTTATTGAGGAAACGTTTCGCCACACAGTGGCTCCATCAGTCCATACAAAGGATAAACTTGAAGAACAGGAGGAGAATGAGGTAATCAGTCCCTCAGCCTTGAGTCGATATGGTCAGTCCATCAATCTTGAATAGAATACGGCATATGAGCGGAGAAGCAGCTTATAAACCGTATGGCAGGAGAGGTGCAGCAGTCGTAGGTGGTGTCACATTTGTTCAATGTGGAAGTAGGTCGTGCCCAATGGTTAGGCAAGCAAAGAATTCCCAAGTATTAAGATCCCAAGAAGTTGCAGTGTCTGACAGGATTGTAGATGAAGCCACTGTGTGGCGAAACGTTTCCTCAATAAAGATACCCAAGAGTTGCACATGTGTCTAATTTAACAACATTTCTTATGGGGAAAATTAATTTGGATAACCACAGAATCGGTTCAAGACAAGCTCTCTGGAACGGATTAATATAGTTAACTGAGGGTCCACTGTATGTGGAGACAAAAAACGTTATCTATGGAGGCAAAGAAGGGAATGTATGAAAGTATAGTGGCACCAACTCTCTTATATGGGTGTGAAGCTTGGGCTGTAAATGCTGCAGCAAGGAGGTAGCTGGAGGCAGTGGAGATGTCCTGTCTAAGGGCAATGTGTGGTGCAAATATTATGCAGAAAATTCGGAGTGTGGAAATTAGGAGAAGGTGTGGAGTTAATAAAAGTATTAGTCAGAGGGCTGAAGAGAGGTTGTTGAGGTGGTTTAGTCATTTAGAGAGAATGGGTCAAAGTAGAATGACATGGAGAGCATATAAATCTGTAGGGGAAGGAAGGCGGGGTAGGGGTCGTCCTCGAAAAGGTTGGAGGAGGGAGAGGGTAAAGGAGGTTTTGTGGGTGAGGGGCTTGGACTTCCAGTAAGCATGCGTGAGCATGTTAGATAGGAGTGAATGGAGACAAATGGTTTTTGGGACCTGACAAGCTGTTGGAGTGTGAGCAGGGTAAGTAAGTATATTCAGATATACACAAATACAGTTATAGATTATCATACATAGCAACATATGTGTAAATATTTAGTGAAGGGATTCAGGGAATCCCTGCCTCGGTGGGATACGGTCGACTTGTTGGAAAAAAAGAAAAAATTCAGGGAAACCAGTTATTTTTATATAGCCAGACTTGAATAATGGAAATGGGAAGTACAATGCCTGCACTTTAAAGGAGGGATTTGAGATATTGGCAGTTTGGAGGGATATGTTATATATCTTTATATATGCTTCTAAACTGTTATATCTGGGTGCCTCTGCAAAAACAGTGATTATGTATGAGTGAGATGAAAGTGTTGAATGATGATGAAAGTATTTTTTTTTTTTTTTTTGAGGGGGGATTTTCTTTCTTTTTGGGTCACCCTGCCTCGGTGGGAGACGGCCAACTTGTTGAAAAAAAAAAATTACATATTGTTCAGCAGTGCTGCAAGGAAGGCAGAAAACATACTTATATGTAATGCAATAAGAGACAGAGTAAAACTGAGTATGCTCACTGCCACTGGTTCACAGACTCATAGAAGAGAAGGAGCAGTATGTATAAACAGCCAGAGCTAGTGAGAGACTAAACCTTTCCCTTCAAAGAAGGGAAGGGTTATCTTAATTTATTGGATAGAAAAGCCCTTCGCTGGCATTAAGGAACCCCTCATGAAGGGCATATTATGTACAGCATACAGTGGAACCTCGGTACTCGAACAGCTCCATACTCAAACAATTCGGTACTTGAGCGCTTTGTTCGGTAAAAAAATCACTTATTAGTCAACTGTTTGCTCGGCACTCGGCCAAACAAACTTGACCTGCCAGAACATGTGCATCAATCTTTCCACAGCTGTCGCTAAGTCCAAAATTCTGCTGAATTTCAATGTAAACTATTTCGCATTTCTTCGCATTTTTGGGTGATTTTTTTATATTATTTGTATAAATAAGTCACCATGGTGTCCTAAGAAGATTAGTGATAACAGCCAACCAAAAGGAAAATTGGTTAGTGTGTGTTTGTCCTGATGTAAACACCACCTCCACCTCTCCATATAATATGCCTTTTGTTATTAATTTCAGCATCTTTATCTATCATGTTTCTGATATCAAGTTGGAATAATGTGATAGATAGCATAATTACACAACACTGTATTCGCGCTACCACTAGTATCCGGCTATCACGGCGACTCATTAGATACTGAATGCTTCTTCTGCTAGCCCCTCCCTCTCTCTCTCTTATAGCTCCTCCCACTTCGGGCCCCTCTTATATTATGCTTGCTTTCCATTTTGAAATTTTATTCACACAAAAAGCAGAAGATTTACTGTTATGCAGACTACTGCAGTATTGAAAAAATTATAAAAATAATATCAGCGCTTTTGTGAAAGCATATTAGACTCACCAGTTGACGTGTATTGGACGCATGACGTGATTTGTTTACTCTCGAACATCAGCAAAAATTGAACATTTCCGCTACTTTCAAGCTATTTTTGGTCCTAAAACCAATCAAAATCATTTTTAATTCTGTAATATATCTTCCATGCTCTCAAGTGACACTAAGAAGTAGTGAATACAACCATAAAAACCACATGAAAATACACCACAAAATTGATGTTTTAAACCAAAAACACAGCCACAGTTTTCTCATTATGCACTGCATGCAGCAGGATTTTTTTTTATATGATGCACACAACATAAATCCATTCTTTTATCTCTAGGCCCAAATTTATTGCTCATAGCTTATCTCGGAGAGTTGAGCTCTTGGCGCAGAGCTACGGCACTGACACTGGCTTAAAAGCCATAGAACTATGGTTGTATCCTGGAACTTAACCCACCATATACTAATTGGGGCCTCCCTTTACCAATACTTTTTATCAAGGCCTGAAAGTGTCTGGTTTAATCAAGCAAAAGAATAACATTAAAAATAGACAGTTTCAGACTTACCCAGGTTCCCAGACCAGCATTTAGCTGCCTCAAAATCTGGGGTATGAAGTATGAAGCTTTGGGTGTTAGGATCATATCGAGCCTCTGTCCTCATGCCACGGGAATTAGTCCCATGAGATATTTCTGTTAGGCAGAAACATCCACCAATCTGTAAGGTGAAATCATTTGTGAAGCTCAAGCAGACAGCAAATATAAACAGTATAAACTGTAAAAGTAATACTATTTTCTTAAAATATTTTAATGTGACATCTGATATGAGGAAATGAAAGTGTTATACTGCTGTATGTTGTCTGAGATTGCTAATGATATAATTGATTCATTGTTTTCACAAAAAGCATTTTTGAATATATGAATATATGTTTTGTCTTATACAAATCTGATTCACTTATAATTAATAATCTACTGTACAACTATGAAATAATTACTATCCTACTGTACAACTATGATATAATCCTTAGTGTTAAGTAGTCTGTAAGCCAATAATGTTAAGTTGGCCCATAATGCATAGGCATAATAGAGGTTCTCTTAGCATTGCAACCCACTAGTGTATATACAAAATCTCAATGTACTGTTTGCAAAGACATAAAATAAATAAATAAATAAATAAATGATATGTCATATAAGTTAATGAAAGTGCTGTGCTATATACAGTAGCTTTCTTCACCAGAAGTGAGACCAAACTAGAATGGATTATTCAATCTGCCAACACTAAAATAAGATGACCATTTTTCAGTGAAGTCAGTGATCATTGATATTCAGCTCTGAAGATTTACCAACAACAGTATAAATACTGTTAATTTTTTTTTTCAACATGTCAGTCGCCTCCACTGAGGCAGGGTGACCCCCCCCAAAAAAAAAGAAAATACCCAAAAAGAAAAATGCTTTCATCATTCAACAATTTCACCTCACTCATACATAATCACTGTCTTTGCAGAGGCGCTCAGATATGACAGTTCTGAAGTCCCTCCAAACTGCCAATATCCCAAATCCCTCCTTTAAAGTGCAGGCATTGTGCTTCCCATTTCCAGGACTCAAGTCCGGCTAATCAGTTTCCCTGAATCCCTTCACAAAATATTACCCTTCTCACACTCCAACAGCTCGTCAGGTCCCAAAAACCATTCGTCTCCATTCACTCCTATCTAACACACTCATGCATACTTGCTGGAAATCCAAGCCCCTCACCCACAAAACCTCCTGTACCCCCTCCCTCCAACCTTTTCAAGGATGACCCCTACCCTGCCTTCCTTCCTCTACAGATTCACATGCTCTCCAAGTCATTCTACTTTGATCCTTCTCTCTAAATGACCAAACCACCTCAACAACCCCTCTTCAGCCCTCTGACTAATACTTTTAGTAACTCCACACCTCCTGATTTCCACACTCCGAATTCTCTGCATAATATTTACACCACACATTCCCTTTAGACAGGACACCTCCACTGCCTCCAGCTGCCTCCTCGCTGCAGCATTTGCAACCCTAGCTTCACACCCATATTGGTGCCACTATACTACTACTTTCATACATTCCCTTCTTTGCCTCTATGGATAACGTTTTTTGTCTCCACTGATACCTCAACGCACCACTCACTTTTTTCCCTTCATCAATTCTATGGTTAAACCATCCAATGACAAATCAACTCCCAAATATCTGAAAACATTTACTTCTTCCATACTCCCTCTCTCCAATGTGATATCCAATTTTTCTTTATCTAAATTGTTTGATACCCTCATCACCTTACTCTTTTCCATGCTCACTTTCAACCTTTACACACCCTCTCAAACTCGTCCACTAACCTTTGCAGCTTTTCTTTAGAATCTTCCACAAACACAATATCATCAGCAAAAAGTAACTGTGTCAACTCCTATTTTGTATTTGATTCCTCATAATTTAATCCCACCCCTCTCCCCAAGACCCTAGCATTTACTTCTTTTACAATCCCTATCTATTAAACAACCATGGTGACATTACATTTCCCTGTCTAATACCTACTTTTACCAGAAAGTAATCTCCCTCTCTCCTACACACCCTAACCTGAGCCTCACTATCCTCATAAAAACTCTTTACAGCATTTAGTAACTTACTACATATTACATACACTTGCAACATCTGCCGCATTGCTCCCCTATCCACTCCATCATATTCTTTTTCTAAATCCATACATGAAATGAAAACTTCACTGCCTTTATCTAAATACTACTGTACTGTTCACACATATGCTTTAAAGTAAACACTTTACACATCCCCTACACCCACTCTAAAGCCTCCTTGCTTATCTGCAATCCTACTCTCTGTCTTACCTCTAATTCTTTAATATCTATAATATATAAACACTTTACCTGGTAAACTTAGTAAACTACTACGTCTTTCACCAAATCGGCCGTATCCCACCGAGGCAGGGTGGCAGAAAAAGAAAAAGAAAAGTTTCTCTATTTAAATTTAGTAATTTATACAGGAGAAGGGGATACTAGCCCCTTGCTCCCAGCATTTTAGTTGCCTCTTACAACACGCATGGCTTACGGAGGACTCAGTAAATTTATTCCCCTATAATTTTTAGTCTCTTTTGTCCCCCTTAACTTTATATAAAGGAACTATACATTCTCTCTGCCAATCCCTTGGTACTTTCCCTCTTCCATACATATATTAAATAAAAATACCAAGCACTCCAACACTACATCCCCCTTTGCTTTTAACATTTCTGTCACGACCCCATCAGTTCCAGCGGCTTTACCCCCTTTCATTCTGTGTAATGCCTCACACACCTCCCCCCACACTCACTCCTGAAAGATGTTATACCTCCTTGGCCAATGCATAAAATTACTGCCTCCCTTTCTTCATTGACATTTAAAAGTTCCTCAAAATATTCCCACCATCTACCCAATACCTCCAGTTCCCCATCAACTAACTCGCCTACTCTGTTTTTAACCCTTTGACTGTCGCAACCCCAAATCTTGAAGTGTCTCTTGGTGTCGAAGAATATTCAAAAAAGAAAATAATATTTTTTCTTATGAAAATGTTAAGATAAATTTTCTAATTGTTTTAACCCCCAAAACAAATTTTTGCAATCAGTACTTATGGAGATGTAGAGCAGTAAAGTTGGCAGAAAATGAGCTGCGTATGGCAAGCTGCAAATGCCACTCACCCGGTAAACTTTGGTTTACTTTCATTCCAAGGTTTCTTGTCTTTTTCACTATTTTATTTATTCACATAACTTATGTGCCCTGTGAGTCCAAAGTAAGGTTCAATGTACATATATACACTCATTGTATACAACATAATAAGCACACACACATAATTATTGTTTACAAAACTTGCTTACACAAACAATACAAAAATTTTTTTATTGCTATTGTTCTATAATATATATACAAATTTACAGTCACTGGACATGTTCCTAGATGTTCTGCAGCTTGTGGAACTCTTTGAAACATGGTTTCATACACAATGGTGTTTTACACTCCTCACACATAAAACAAGTGTCTGCATTTTTGTGGGCTTTTTTTTTTCTGTGTACAGACAAAACACCTTGTCTGAGCAGTTTTCTTCATAGTAGTAGCAGACAGTTTTGTTAGGTAGTTATCCTAGGTAAATGTGTCATCATTCCTTCCTACCTACCTACCTTTCTTTCTTCATTCTTTCTTTCTTTCTTCATTCTTTTATTCCTTCCTTCTGGATTCTATAATATATATACACATATATAGTTACTGAACATTTTCATTGTGTTGTGTGAGTATGTGGACTTCTAAATGTGCTGAATCAGGGTCCGGCAGCTGTCAAAATGACATATTGTATCATTACTCACTCCCCCTACTGCCTGTCAAAACAATGGGGTCCAATGCTAGCTTCCCCTCCATCCTCCTACCTAATTATCTTTTCTTCTTCTTTCTCTTTTTTTCTTTCTTCTCCTTTCTCCTTCTTTCTATTTCTTTCTCTTTCATTCTCTTTCATTTTCCTTCATTCTCCTATACAGTGGACCCCCGGTTAACGATATTTTTTCACTCCAGAAGTATGTTCAGGTGCCAGTACTGACCGAATTTGTTCCCATAAGAAATATTGTGAAGTAGATTAGTCCATTTCAGACCCCCAAACATACACGTACAAATGCACTTACATAAATACACTTACATAATTGGTTGCATTCGGAGGTAATCATTATGCGGGGGTCCACTGTATTTTCCTTTCTCTTTCTTTCTTTCTTCTGGTATCCTGGGCATTGCTTTTGGTCACAAACTCCTCAAAACCATGAAACTGATCTTCACTGGCACATTCATCTGTGTTAGAGTTATCACTTAGGAAGAGAAGAGTCCCAGATGTGCTGGGGAGTCACATATTTCTTACCGCTAGGCATGCTGAACAAGGACTACTGAAATGGCATTCCCACAATGCACCACTGGCTCCCCGATTTTTTTTTATATGGCACACACTGAGCATGGAGACCCATTCTCTCACATGTGGGCCTACCAGCTTTCTCCTGCTCGATTTGAAGCCGCTAGAATTTTGGCGTATTAATACGTCAAACACATTGGCACTTAAGACATATATATACGTACAACCAAAACAGTCATTCCCTAGGCTTTCTCAACTTGTTTATCTCCAATTCTTTTTATTTTCAGCAAAACTTCTTGACAGTGCCTCTCCCACTCTATCATCTGCTCTCCTTTTGCACTCACACCACTCTCTTCACCTTTCTTTTACTCTCCATATACTTTGCTCTTCTTATAACACTTCTGCTTTGTAAAAACCTCTCATAAGCTACCTTCTCTCTCTTATCACACCCTTTACTTCATCATTCGACCAATCACTCCTCTTTCCTAATGCACCTACCCTCCTATAGCCACAAACTTCTGCCCCATATTCTAATACTGCATTTTTAAAACTATTCCAACTCTCTTCAACCCCCTCTACTATTCATACTTGCACTAGACCACTTTTCTGCCAAATAGTTGCTTATATCTCACCCTAAACTTCCTCCTCCCTTAGTTTAAACACTTTAATATACATCTAATACTGGTAATACATGTATATGTGGTGAAAATTAAGACACACGTGCAACATCTGGTTATCTTTATTGTAGACGTTTCGTCATCCAGTAGCTTTATCGATACAGATTCTAGGACATAATTAGAAGATAGTAGAACTATATACAAAAGATGAGGTAATCAGTCCCTCAGCCTTGGAGGTGTTGAGAGCACCATGGTAGTAAAGATTCTGGAGGAAAGGCAAGGAGACTGGCGTTTATATAGGCATCAGTTGGTAGGGACGTGTAGCAGATGAGGGCACAGTCACTGGTAGGCGGGATTCCCCAGTGGAAGCAGATCCTACCCAAAGGGATGGGTTAGTTGTAGTAGCCGTGAAGGTCTTGTAGATGTCCTCTGAACCAAGATTCCATGATGTTACAGTGTCTGACAAGTTGTGCAAGAAAGGTATACAATACCAGCAAGATGAAAATTATGACACATGTGCAACATCTGGTTATCATTATTGTAGATGTTTCGCCATCCAGAGGCTATATCAATACAGATTCTAGGACATAATTAGAAGACAGCAGAACCATATACACATGCATGTACAAGTGTATATATGCACACCCCTCTGGGTTTTCTTTTATTTTCTTACTAGTTCTTGTTCTTGTTTATTTTCTCTTATCTCCATGGGAAAGTGGAACAGAATTCATCCTCCGTAAGTCATGTGTGTTGTAAGAGGCGACAACAATGCCAGGAGCAAGGGGCTAGTAACCCATTATCCTATATACATTACTAAAGTTGAAAAGAGAATTTTTTTTCTTTTGGGGCCACCCTGCTTCGGTGGGATACAGCCAGTTTGTTGAAAGAAGAAATTGAACTAAATACAAAAGATGAGGTAATCAGTCCCTCAGAGAGCACCATGGTAGTAAAGGTTCTGGAGCAAAGGCAAGAAGACTGGCGGTTATATAGGTGTCAGTGGATAGGGACGTGTGGCAGACAAGGGCATAGTCACTGGTAGGCGGGATTCCCCAGTGGAAGTAGGTTCTACCCAAAGGGATGGGTTAGTTGCAGTAGCCATGAAGAAGATCTTGTAGATGTCCTCTGAACCAAGATTCCATGATGTTGCAGTGTCTAAAGGTATACAATACCAACAAGATGAAAATTAAGACACATGTGCAACATCTGGTTATCTTTATTGTAGATGTTTCGTCATCCAGTGGCTTTATCAATACAGATTCTAGGACATAATTAGAAGACAGTAGAACTATATACAAAAGATGAGATAATCAGTCCCTCAGCCTTGGAGTTGGTGTTGAGAGCACTGTGGTAGTAAAGATTCTGGAGCAAACGCAAGGAGACTGGCGTTTATATAGGCGTCAGTTGGTAGGGACATGTAGCAGACGAGGGCATAGTCACTGGTAGGCGGGATTCCCCAGTGGAAGTAGGTCCTACTCAAAGGGATGGGTTGGTTGTAGTAGCCGTGAAGGTCTTACAGATGTCCTCTGAACCAAGATTCCATGATGTTGCATGATGTACCATGATGTATATAAATGAATGACAAAATAAAGATTTGCAGGATACGTAGATTTTTTTTTAAGTAAAAAATGGAACACATACAGGAGGACCCCACTTTACAGCATTTTCCTAATGCAGTAGTTTTCAATTATATCCATTCTTCATTTACTCAGACTTCCTACAGTAAATATATTCACCACTCACTATAAGCTAAGGATGAATATATTAAACGTGTTATCAGACTTTTACATGCATTTGAAAGTGAAAAAGTCAGTGACTCACTTTACAGTGGTCTTAGCTATATAGCGGCAGCCCAGAACCTAACCTGTTGAATAAGCAGGGCCTCCTGTAAATGGTTTAAAAAACTAACAAGTTAGCCCCTTGACTGCCGCAACCCCAAATCCTGAGGTGTCTCCTGGTGTCGCAAAATTTAAAAAAAAAAAAAAAAAAAAAAAAAAAAAATCTTATGAAATGATAGAGAATCTTTTCCCGATTGTAATGACACCAAAAGAACGAAATTTGATGGAAAACTGACGGAATTACACTCTCACAAAGTTAGCGACCTCGACGATATTTACGAATTTGCGATTTCGCTCACTTTGAGCCTTATTTTCGGCTAATTCCATAGTTTCAGTCGACCAAACTCATAGCTATTTCTTTAGAACTCCATTTTTTCTATCGATTGAGTATAAGAAACTGCCCATTTACCAATTTCAAATACCCAATAATGTGGTCAGAAATTTGCAATTTGGCCAATTTCACAAAAATTAAAAAATATGACAATTTCAAAATAGGGTTCAGAATGAACAATGCAGACATTCCTGGCTCTAAAATAACATTTTCTTTGTTCATCAGTCACGTCTCCAGGCCCCTCTGGAGATGTGACTGATGCTTTTTATTTTGAATTTTTATTAAAACAAAAAATAGAAGATTTACTGTTATGCAGACTACTGCAATATTGTAATAATTGTATAAATAATGTCAACCCATTCATGACTACATATTATAATGGCTACTTGGACATTTTTTGGAAAATAACATCATTTGTTTACTTTTGAACATCGGCAAAAATCAAACATTTCCCCTACTTTGAACTCCATTTCAAGGTTCTTTTCATAGTAAATCCAATCAAAATCACCTCTATTTCTATAATATGTTTTCCATTCTATCAAATGAGACCAAGAAAATGAGAATACTATATGGAACTACAGTGGACCCCCGCATAACGATCACCTCCCAATGCGACCAATTATGTAAGTGTATTTATGTAAGTGCGTTTGTACGTGTATGTTTGGGGGTCTGAAATGGACTAATCTAATTCACAATATTCCTTATGGGAACAAATTTGGTCAGTACTAGCACCTGAACATACTTCTGGAATGAAAAAAATATCATTAACTGGGGGTCCACTGTATATGGAATATAGTGGAAATGAATATATGGAAATGGACCACAAATTTGGCATTTTAATTAAAAAAAAATGGTCAGAGTTTTTTTTCTCATTATGCACTGCGTGCTGCAGGATTTTTTTATATGGTGCACACTGACCACACAGACCCATTCTCTCACATGTGGGCCTACCAGCTTTCTCCTGCTTGATTTGAAGCCGCTAGAATTTATGAGTATATATATGTCAAATATGGTGGCTTGTAAGACGTATATATACGACCGAAACAGTCAAAGGGTTAATGAATGAGACACTTGTGTAACACTTAGGTATCTTTTGAGTAGAAGCACTGACATCCAACAGCTTCATCAGTCCAATACAGAGAAGAATGGTGGAAAATGAGATGATGATGTGTGATAATGTCTGGAGATAATTATTCAGTCCATCAATCTTGATTAAAGTACAGCATATGTACAGAGAAGGGGCTTATATACTGGAGACAGGTGAGGTGAAGCAGTTTGTGGCAGCATAACTGGTAGACCAAATCCACTAGTGGAAGCAGGTCATGCCAATACGTTAGGCAAGCATTGAAGAATTTTCTGTATAGATTCCAAGATGTTGCTGTGTCTGACAGGTATTATTATGTAAATGGTTTATAAAATTAACAAGTTAATGAATGAGACACTTGTGGACTGATGAAGCCACTGCCTGATGAAACATTTCCATAATAAAGATACCCAAGTGTTGCTCAAGTGTTTCATTCATCAAAAAACTCATACCCAAGGAATTTTTTTGGTGGCCAAGAACCAGCTATAACTGCCCAGGACAGCACCATGAGCAGCTGTCTAACAAAACAAAGTTTCTTTCTTCTTCTTTCAACAAACCGGCTGTATCCCACCGAGGCAGGGTGGCCCAAAAAGAAAAACGAAAGTTTCTCTTTTTAAATTTAGTAATTTATACGGGAGAAGGGGTTACTAGCCCCTTGCTCCCGGCATTTTAGTCGCCTCTTACAACACGCATGGCTTACGGAGGAAGAATTCTGTTCCACTTCCCCATGGAGATAACAGGAAATAAACAAGAACAAGAACTAGAAAGAAAATAGAAGAAAACTCAGAGGGGTATGTATACTATACAATCAGCTCCCAATGCAACCCATTATGTAAGTGTATTTATGCACGTGCGTTTGTATGTGTATGTTTGGGGGTCTGAAATGGACTAATCTAATTCACAATACAGGTCTCCCTCAACATTCATGTTTTCAGCTTTCGCGGGCTTCACACATTCGTGAATTCCCAACCGCCAAATTCCCAGCCACCAAATTCCCAGCCGCCAAATCATATTCAAGTTTCCCGCCACCTGCGAGTCCCTACTACCCTCCCTCCGACCCCCGCAACTGGCAGCCAGCCCTCCCACCACTCAGAGTGGTGAGTGTTTTGTTTGTTCATTATTTGCTATTAAACTACAGTATAAATAATGTAAACCCATTCTTGACTGCATATTGGAATGGCTATTCGGACAGGTATTAGACGGTGACATCATGTGTTTACTCTTGAACACAGCAAAGAATCAAACATTTCTGCTACTGCTAATAATAACAATAGTAGTAATAATAATAATAATAAAAATAATAATAATAATAATAATAATAAATACGATATAATTGAAGAAGGAAGTTGTACAAAAATACGAGGGAGTGGTTGACACATCGTCAGTGTGACTTTGTTTATGCTGGAGTGAACATTAGTCTCCCTGCTCTTCCAAACATTTCACAATAATTCATTGTGTTTGGTGCTTGTAGATTGAGTGTGACTGGAGTGGTAGAGGCAGTGGTTGAGGCAGCGATTGAGGCAGTGGATGAGGCTGCTGTTGAGGCAGCGACTGAGGCAGTGGTTGAGGCAGCTGTTGAGGCAGCGGTTGAGGCAGCGGTTGAGGCAGCTGTTGAAGCAGCGATTGAGGCAGTGGGTGAGGCAGCTGTTGAGGCAGCGATTGAGGTAGTGGGTGAGGCAGCTGTTGAGACCGATTGAGGCAGTGGTTGAGGCAGCTGTTGAGGCAGCGATTGAGGCAATGGGTGAGGCAGCTGTTGAGGCAGCGATTGAGGCAGTGGTTGAGGCAGCTGTTGAGGCAGTGATTGAGGCAGTGGGTGAGGCAGCTGTTGAGGCAGCGATTGAGGCAGTGGTTGAGGCAGCTGTTGAGGCAGCGATTGAGGCAGTGGGTGAAGCAGCTGTTGAGGCAGCGATTGAGGCAGCTGTTGAGGCAGCGATTGAGGCAGTGGGTGAGGCAGCTGTTGAGGCAGCGATTGAGGCAGTGGTTGAGGCAGCTGTTGAGGCAGCGATTGAGGCAGTGGTTGAGGCAGCTGTTGAGGCAGCGATTGAGGCAGTGGTTGAGGCAGCTGTTAAGGCAGCGATTAAGGCAGTGGGTGAGGCAGCGATTGAGGCAGTGGTTGAGCCAGCTGTTGAGGCAGTGATTGAGGCAGTGGGTGAGGCAGCTGTTGAGGCAGCCATTGAGGCAGTGGTTGAGGCAGCTGTTGAGGCAGCGATTGAGGCAGTGGTTGAGGCAGCTGTTGAGGCAGTGATTGAGGCAGTGGGTGAGGCAGCTGTTGAGGCAGCCATTGAGGCAGTGGTTGAGGCAGCTGTTGAGGCAGTGGTATTTAATAACATACATGTTATTAATAATAATAATACATGTTATTAATAATATGTACTATTATTATTTATAACATATATGTTATTAAATATTATTATTATTATTTGAGAATGTGTGAAGAGGTAGAAAGTTGAAAGTGAACATAGAAAAGAGTAAGGTGATGAGGGTATCAAATGATTTAGATAAAGAAAAATTGGATATCAAATTGGGGAGGAGGAGTATGGAAGAAGTGAATGTTTTCAGATACTTGGGAGTTGACGTGTCGGCGGATGGATTTATGAAGGATGAGGTTAATCATAGAATTGATGAGGGAAAAAAGGTGAATGGTGCGTTGAGGTATATGTGGAGTCAAAAAACGTTATCTATGGAGGCAAAGAAGGGAATGTATGAAAGTATAGTAGTACCAACACTCTTATATGGATGTGAAGCTTGGGTGGTAAATGCAGCAGCGAGGAGACGGTTGGAGGCAGTGGAGATGTCCTGTCTAAGGGCAATGTGTGGTGTAAATATTATGCAGAAAATTCGGAGTGTGGAAATTAGGAGAAGGTGTGGAGTTAATAAAAGCATTAGTCAGAGGGCAGAAGAGGGGTTGTTGAGGTGGTTTGGTCATTTAGAGAGAATGGATCAAAGTAGAATGACATGGAAAGCATATAAATCTATAGGGAAGGAAAGAGGGGTAGGGGTCGTCCTCGAAAGGGTTGGAAAGAGGGGGTAAAGGAGGTTTTGTGGGTGAGGGGCTTGGACTTCCAGCAAGCGTGCATGAGCGTGTTAGATAGGAGTGAATGGAGACGAATGATACTTGGGACCTGACGATCTGTTGGAGTGTGAGCAGGGTAATATTTAGTGAAGGGATTCAGGGAAACTGGTTATTTTCATATAGTCGGACTTGAGTCCTGGAAATGGGAAGTACAATGCCTGCACTTTAAAGGAGGGGTTTGGGATATTGGCAGTTTGGAGGGATATGTTGTGTATCTCTATACGTATATGCTTCTAAACTGTTATATTCCGAGCACCTCTGCAAAAGCAGTGATAATGTGTGAGTGTGGTGAAAGTGTTGAATGATGATGAAAGTATTTTCTTTTTGGGGATTTTCTTTCTTTTTTTTTTGGGTCACCCTGCCTCGGTGGGAGACGACCGACTTGTTGAAAAAAAAAAAAAAAAAAAAAATGTTATTAAATACCACTGCCTCAACTGCTGAATTATTGTGAAATGTTTGGAAGAGCAGGGAGACTAATGTTCACTCCAGCATAAACAAAGCCACACTGACGATGTGTCAACCACTCCCTCGTATTTTTGTACAATTTCCTTCTTCAATTATAATTATTCGTATTATTATTATTATTATTATTATTATTATTATTATTATTACTGTATTATTATTATTACTACTACTCTTGTTATTATTAGCAGAAGCAGAAATGTTTGATTCTTTGCTGTGTTCAAGAGTAAACACATGATGTTACCGTCCAATACCTTTCTGAATAGCCATTCCAATATGCAGTCATGAATGGGTTTACATTATTTATACTGTAGTTTAATAGCAAATAATGAACAAACAAAACACTCACCACACTGAGTGGTGGGAGGGCTGGCTGCCAGTTGCGGGGCTCGGAGGGAGGGTAGTAGGGACTCGCAGTGGTTGAGGAAGTGGTGGAGGCATTGATGGAGGCAGTGGAGGAGTCTGTGGTATTTAATAACATACATGTTAGTAAAACATAACATGTATATATTTAGTACAATTTACGACGTTTTCATGTATTTTATGATTGTTCATGGTTCAACAAGTTAAGGAAGCAGTATTATATTATATTTCCCTACAATATATTGGGGCACCAAACATTCACGGTTTTTCAACATTCGCGAGGCTCTTGATCCCCTAACCCTGGCGAATGTTGAGGGAGACCTGTATTCCTTATGGGAACAAATTTGGTCAGAACTGGCACCTGAACATACTTCTGGAATGAAATAATATCGTAAACCGGGGGTCCACTGTATATGCTTGTACATGTATGTGTAGTGTGCCCTAAGTGTGAGTAGAAGTAGCAAGATGTACCTGAAATCTTGCATGTTTATGAGACAGAAAAAAGACACCAGCAATCCTACCATCATGTAAAACAATTACAGGCTTCCGTTTTACACTCACCTGGCAGGACGGTAGTACCTCCCTGGGCGGTTGCTGTCTACCAACCTACTACCTAGGAAAACAAAGTTTATTTTCATTAATAATAATTAACCCTTTAACTGTTTAGGTCATATATATATATCTTATCAGACACAGTGTTTGACGTATATATACCCAAAAATTCTAGCGGCTTCAAATCCAGCAGGAGAAAGCTGGTAGGCCCACATGTGAGAGAATGGGTCTGTGTAGTCAGTGTGCACCATATAAAAAAAAATCCTGCAGCACGCAGTGCATAATGAGAGAAAAAAACTCCGACCGTGTTTTTGGATTAAAACGCCGACTTTGTGGTGTATTTTCGTATAGTATTTATGGTTGTATTCTCGTTTTCTTGGTCTCATTTGATAGAATGGAAAACATATTATAGAAATAGAGGAGATTTTGATTGATTTTACTATAACAAGAACCTGGAAATGGAGCTCAAAGTAGGGGAAATGTTTGATTTATGCCAATGTTCAAAAGTAAACATATGATGCCATTGTCCAATATCCAACTAGCCATTCTAATATGCAGTCATGAATGGGTTGATATTATTTATACAATTATTACAATACTGCAGTAGTCTGCAGAACAGTAAATCTTCTATTTTTTGTTTTAATAAAAATTCAAAATAAAAAGCATCAGTCACATCCCCAGAGGGGCCTGGAGACGTGACTGATGAACAAAGAAAATGTTATTTTAGAGCCAGGAATGTCTGCATTGTTCATTCTGAACCCTATTTTGAAATTGGCATATTTGTTAATTTTTGTGAAATTGGCCAAATTGCAAATTTCTGACCACGTTATTGGGTAGTTGAAATTGGTAAATGGGCAGTTTCTTGTACTCAATCGTTAGAACAAATTGAGTTCCAAAGAAATATCTATGAGTTTGGTCGACTGGAACAATAGAATTAGCCGACAATAGGGCTCAAAGTGGGAGAAATCGCCGATTCGTATATATCACCAAGGTCGCTAATTTCGCAAGAGCATAATTCCATAAGTTTTCCATCAAATTTTGTTCTTTTGGTGTCATTACCATCAGGAAAAGATTCTCTATTATTTCATAAGAAAAAATAATTTTTTTTTTTTTTTTTTCAAAAATTTTTCGACACCAGGAGACACCTCAGGATTTGGGGTTGCGACAGTCAATCAGTTAAAAAATTATAGATTTTTGGAATAAGAATACAACAAAAAAACCTTTCTGTGGCATAAGCAAGAGAATACAGAGTGTACAATGTATTATAATAAATACCATAAGTCATAAAAAGGTGGGCCAAACATGGGAATTACAATATTACAAATTTGGCAATGAAGCTTCTAGGGGAAGTTAAACTAATAGACCTATAGTATAATTAACCCTTTGGGGGTTTCGGACGTACTAGTACGGCTTACGACCCAGGGTTTTTGACGTTCTAGTACGCCTAAATTCTAGCCCCCTCAAATCTAGTGAGAGAAAGCTGGTAGGCCTACATATGAAAGAATGGGTCTATGTGGTCAGTGTACGCAGTATAAAAAAAAATCCTGCAGCACACAGAGCGTAATGAGAAATAAAAAACTTTGACCATGTTTTTGGATTAAAACAGCAACTTTGCACTGTATTTTCGTATGGTATTTATTGTTGTATTCTAGTTTTCTTGGTCTCATTTTATAGAATGGAAGACATATTACAGAAATTGAGATGATTTTGACTGGTTTTACAATGAAAAGTACCTTGAAATTGAGCTCAAAGTAGCAGAAATGTTCGATTTTTACTAAAGTTCAAAAGTAAACAAATCATGCCAAGCATCCAATACACATCAACTGGTGAGTCTGATATTCTTTCACAAGTGTGCTGATATTATTTATACCATTTCTACACTAATGCAGTAGTCTGCATAACAGTAAATCTTATTTTTTTTGTAAGAATAAAAATTCAAAGTGGAAAGCCAAAGAAATATAAGAGGGGCCTGGAGATGTGACTAACGAACAGAGAACTTGTTATTTTAGTGCCAGGAATGTCTTTCTTGTTTATTCTGGACCCTATTCGGAAACTGGCATCTTTTGAAATTTATGTGAAATTGGCAAAATTGATAAATTCTGACCACTTTATTGGATAGTTGAAATCGGTAAATGGGTGGTTTCTTGTACTCATTCGATAGAAAAAATGGAGTTCTAGCAAAATAGTTATGATTTTTGTTGACTAGTACACTGGAATTGGCCGAAAATAGGGCTCAAAGTGGGCATAATTCCGTAAGTTTTCCATCAAATTTCATACTTTTGGTGTCATTATGATCGGGAAAAGATTCTTTATCTTTTCATAAGAAAAAATAATTTTTTTTTTTTAAATTTGGCCGACCCTAAGAACAAGTCTCTGAGAGGACCTGCCGAACCCCAAAGGGTTAATAAACTCGCCCATTACCAAACCTGCAACATGCAATATAGTCCGGAGAACAAAAACACATACAATACTTTATAATCTTTACCAGTAAAATTATTCTTTAAGATAAAAGAGTATTATTTGATTTACACAGAAACATAATAAAATAAGAGTATATTCTTTGGCATTAATATCACATTACACTAACAATGTAGTAATGACCCTACCTACCCCGTGTCACAAGACACTACCTTTCCCTAAGTCTCATGACACTCCTACTACTCTGTGTCATAAGACACCCTTGTCTCTGTGTTACAACGCTCCTGCTCTCCGTGTCACAAGACACCCTTTTCTCTGTGTCACTCGACATGCCTTCTCTCAGTGTCACACGACACCCTGTTCTCTGCATCATAACACGCTTCCTCTCTGTGTCACTCGACACCCTGTTCTCTGTGTCATGATAACAGGCAAGAGGTGAGGACATTTGCTTTAAGCTTTCACAAATACAAGCAAAAATTAATACAATATTCACTGGATTAGTATTATTTATTCTACATACTCATTTAAATGGTTGTAAAATAAGAAAAACAAAAAGAATCCAGTGTTTTCTGTAGAGCACTGGAATATGAACAGCATATTCCACCTTTTCTGCCTGCCAAAGTAAGTTCTTTGTTCACACAGTTCCCCACTTATGATTTTCATACTGACCTTTAAGTTGTTGAGAGCATCTATATACCCATAATGACGTTTGGTTCCAAGTCCAAGGATACCAGAAATTATGAAGTCTCTCAAGAGCCCCATTCTGGCTGACAGTGAAAAGTCGTACCCACCAACTGTGGTAACCAGTGCTGCTACCTGTTGTAAGAAGCTTCTTCAATTACATTAACATTCATTACTCAATAACAATTATTAATCAACAGTATGGATTGATGGGATAAAGATAGAAATGTTAAAAGCAGGTGGGGATATAGTTTTGGAGTGGTTGGTGCAATTATTTAATAAATGTATGGAAGAGGGTAAGGTACCTAGGGATTGGCAGAGAGCATGCATAGTTCCTCTGTACAAAGGCAAAGGGGACAAAAGAGAGTGCAAAAATTATAGGGGGATAAGTCTGTTGAGTATACCTGGTAAAGTGTATGGTAGAGTTATTATTGAAAGAATTAAGAGTAAGATGGAGAATAGGATAGCAGATGAACAAGGAGGCTTTAGGAAAGGTAGGGGGTGTGTGGACAGGTGTTTACAGTGAAACATATAAGTGAACAGTATTTAGATAAGGCCAAAGAGGTCTTTGTGGCATTTATGGATTTGGAAAAGGCATATGACAGGGTGGATAGGGGGGCAATGTGGCAGATGTTGCAGGTGTATGGTGTAGGAGGTAGGTTACTGAAAGCAGTGAAGAGTTTTTACGAGGATAGTGAGGTTCAAGTTAGAGTATGTAGGAAAGAGGGAAATTATTTCCCAGTAAAAGTAGGCCTTAGACAAGGATGTGTGATGTCACCGTGGTTGTTTAACCCTTTGACTGTCACAACCCCCAATCCTGAGGTGTCTCCTGGTGTCGAAAAATTTAAAAAAGAAAAAAAAATTATTTTTTCTTATGAAATGATAGAGAATCTTTTCCCGATTGTAATGACACCAAAAAAACGAAATTTGATGGAAAACTGACGGAATTATGCTCTCGCGAAGTTAGCGACCTCGGCGCTGTTTACAAATCGGCGATTTTGCCCACTTTGAGCCCTATTTTCGGCTAATTCCATTGTTCCAGTCGCCCAAACTCATAGCTATTTCTTTAGAACTCCATTTTTCCTATTGATTGAGTACAAGAAACTGCCCATTTACCGATTTCAACTACCTAATAATGTGGTCAGAAATTTGCAATTTGGCCAATTTCACGAAAACTAAAAAATATGACTTCAAAATACGGTTCAGAATGAACAATGCAGACATTCCTGGCTCTAAAATAACATTTTCTTTGCTCATCAGTCATGTCTCCAGGCCCCTCTGATATTACTCTTGCTTTCTATTTTGAATTTTTATTCAAACAAAAAATAGAAGACTTACTATTATGCAGACTACTGCAATACTGTAATAATTGTATAAATAACATCAACCCATTCATGACTGCTTATCAGAATGGCTAGTTGGACATTTATTGGACAATGGCATCATTTGTTTACTTCTGAACATTGGCAAAAATCAAACATTTCCCCTACTTTGAGCTCCATTTCTAGGTTCTTTTTATAGTAAAATCAATCGAAATTACCTCTATTTCTATAATATGTTACCCATTCTATCAAATGAGACCAAGAAAACGAGAATACAACCATAAATACTATACGAAAATAGACCACAAAGTCGGCATTTTAATTAAAAAAATCGGTCGGAGTTTTTTTTTTTATTATTATGCACTGCGTGCTCCAGGATATTTTTTATATGGTGCACACTGATCACACAGACCCATTCTCTCACATGTGGGCCTACCAGCTTTCTCCTGCTTGATTTGAAGCCGCTAGAATTTATGAGTATATATACGTCAAACACGGTACCTCGTAAGACGTATATATACGGCCGCGACAGTCAAAGGGTTATATACGTATTTATAGATGGGGTTGTAAGAGAAGTAAATGTGAGGGTTTTGGCAAGAGGCGTTTACCTGGAGTTTACCTAGAGAGAGTTCCGGGGGTCAACGCCCCCGCGGCCCGGTCTGTGACCAGGCCTCCTGGTGGATCAGAGTCTGATCAACCAGGCTGTTGCTGCTGGCTGCATGCAAACCAACATACGAGCCACAGCCCGGCTGATCAGGAACTGACTTTAGGTGCTTGTCCAGTGCCAGCTTGAAGACTGCCAGGGGTCTGTTGGTAATCCCCCTTATGTGTGCTGGGAGGCAGATGAACAGTCTCGGGCCCCTGACACTTATTGTATGGTCTCTTAACGTGCTAGTGACACCCCTGCTTTTCATTGGGGGGATGGTGCATCGTCTGCCAAGTCTTTTGCTTTCGTAGTGAGTGATTTTCGTGTGCAAGTTCGGTACTAGTCCCTCTAGGATTTTCCAGGTGTATATAATCATGTATCTCTCCCTCCTGCGTTCCAGGGAATACAGGTTTAGGAACCTCAAGCGCTCCCAGTAATTTAGGTGTTTTATCTCCGTTATGCGTGCCGTGAAAGTTCTCTGTACATTTTCTAGGTCGGCAATTTCACCTGCCTTGCAAGGTGCTGTTAGTGTGCAGCAATATTCCAGCCTAGATAGAACAAGTGACCTGAAGAGTGTCATCATGGGCTTGGCGTGGAGTTAAAAGATAAAGAATCACACATAAAGTGGGAGTTGTCACAGTTGCTCTTTGCTGATGACACTGTGCTCTTGGGAGATTCTGAAGAGAAGTTGCAGAGATTGGTGGATGAATTTGGTAGGGTGTGCAAAAGAAGAAAATTAAAAGTGAATACAGGAAAGAGTAAGGTTATGAGGATAACAAAAAGATTAGGTGATGAAAGATTGGATATCAGATTGGAGGGAGAGAATATGGAGGAGGTGAATGTATTCAGATATTTGGGAGTGGACGTGTCAGCGGATGGGTCAATGAAAGATGAGGTGAATCACAGAATTGATGAGGGGAAAAGGGTGAGTGGTGCACTTAGGAGTCTGTGGAGACAAAGAACTTTGTCCTTGGAGGCAAAGAGGGGAATGTATGAGAGTATAGTTTTACCAACGCTCTTATATGGGTGTGAAGCATGGGTGATGAATGTTACAGCGAGGAGAAGGCTGGAGGCAGTGGAGATGTCATGTCTGAGGGCAATGTGTGGTGTGAATATAATGCAGAGAATTCGTAGTTTGGAAGTTAGGAGGAGATGCGGGATTACCAAAACTGTTGTCCAGAGGGCTGAGGAAGGGTTGTTGAGGTTTGGTTCGGACATGTAGAGAGAATGGAGCGAAACAGAATGACTTCAAGAGTGTATCAGTCTGTAGTGGAAGGAAGGCGGAGTAGGGGTCGGCCTAGGAAAGGTTGGAGGGAGGGGGTAAAGGAGGTTTTGTGTGCAAGGGGCTTGGACTTCCAGCAGGCATGCGTGAGCGTGTTTGATAGGAGTAAATGGAGACAAATGGTTTTTAATACTTGACATGCTGTTGGAGTGTGAGCAAAGTAACATTTATGAAGGGATTCAGGGAAACCGGCAGGCCGGACTTGAGTCCTGGAGATGGGAAGTACAGTGCCTGCACTCTGAAGGAGGGGTGTTAATGTTGCAGTTTAAAAACTGTAGTGTAAAGCACCCTTCTGGCAAGACAGTGATCGAGTGAATGATGGTGAAAATTTTTCTTTTTTGGGCCACCCTGCCTTGGTGGGAATCGGCCAGTGTGATAATAATAAAAAAAAAATGAATATATGTTCTTTAAAGCAATGTGTTATGAAGTACTAGAGTGATATAAATGAGAGCCTATGCAAAGGTTGTGTAAAGTCCCTAAAGTGGTTCAATTTTTAAATGGCTGGGATTATGAGAGAAAACTAAAAATATCTAAGAAGTGTATTCACCAGTACAACATATAAACATAATGAAAGTACATTATAGTTTGCATGGCAGAGAATTATATACATGTATAGATATAGGAGTAGTTTAGTTAGTTTGGGTATTTCGAAAGCATGGGGAAGAATAAGATTACAGAGAGCATGTAAATCCTAGGTAGAAGGAAAGAGGGAAAGGGGTCATCCCAGAAATGGTTGAAAAGAGTGAAAGAGATTTTAAGTGGGAGGGGCTTAAGCATCTCTTGTACAGTGGTTAAAATACTGGCCTGCTAGTTTTAGGACTGGCTTGCCATGGGTTTGAATCTTGCCCAATCCCTAAGATGTTTATAATCATGCTGATTACAATTTTAAGTTACTATAATGACACTGAAAGGACTAAGCTTTATCATGCCACAACTGTCATTGTATGTAAAAACTGGATTTGTAGTCAGAGTCTGTATAAAACGAACCTATGATCACAGTGGGACCAAAACTAACCTTCCTAGCATGTAGCAATATACCTAGTTGAATGAATCTTATTAGGTTGGCATTGTGTAGTGATTAGAGTGCTGACATGCTAGGTTTAGAACCTACTTACCATGGGTTCAAATCCATGAATTTTAGAGGTGAAGAAGGCATAAAAATGGGCAGATATATGTGAGGAAACATAGTATAAAGGGGAATATGTAGATGTAGGGATGCACCATATCTTCACACACCTGTAATTATGTTAAGTAAATGGAGACAAATGCAACTAATTTGACATTTTATTGTGGTAACATTTTGCCCTCCAGGAGCTTTATAAGCCTTTACAAACAATAAATGGACACAGAGGATATATATAGTCTTACAGTGAGGTGTAACACTAGTGGTAGTAGTAGTTGTAATATTAGTTGTAGCAGTAGTAATAATACAATATGGTAAAATACTCACAACTTGCACATGAGTAAAAGGTTATTAAAACTATTACTTGGGTAGCAGAAAAAATAGGTTAGACAAATATTTCTGTTGGATGTTGGATTAGAGAAGGCCTGTTTCAGTGTTCCACCTCTGTAATGCACTTGTGTAGTATTAGCAGGAGAGACTATGTGATGGCAGGGTTTACTGTTTTCAGGAGGATTCTTGCTATGACTTCAGAGATGATGAAGCGATGTTACACGCAGGCATTTTTTTTTTTTTTCAACAAGTCGGTCGTCTCCCACCGAGGCAGGGTGACCCAAAAAAGAAGGAAAATCCCCAAAAAGAAAATACTTTCATCATCATTCAACACTTTCACCACACTCACACATTATCACTGCTTTTGCAGAGGTGCTCAGAATACAACAGCTTAGAAGCATATACGTATAAAGATACACAACATATCCCTCCAAACTGCCAATATCCCAAACCCCTCCTTTAAAGTGCAGGCATTGTACTTCCCATTTCCAGGACTCAAGTCCGACTATATGAAAATAACTGGTTTCCCTGAATCCCGTCACTAAATATTACCCTGTTCACACTCCAACAGATCGTCAGGTCCCAAGTATCATTCGTCTCCATTCACTCCTATCTAACACGCTCATGCACGCTTGCTGGAAGTCCAAGCCCCTCGCCCACAAAACCTCCTTTACCCCCTCTTTCCAACCCTTTCGAGGACGACCCCTACCCCTCTTTCCTTCCCCTATAGATTTATATGCTTTCCATGTCATTCTACTTTGATCCATTCTCTCTAAATGACCAAACCACCTCAACAACCACTCTTTTGCCCTCTGACTAATGCTTTTATTAACTCCACACCTTCTCCTAATTTCCACACTCCGAATTTTCTGCATAATATTTACACCACACATTGCCCTTAGACAGGACATCTCCACTGCCTCCAACCGTCTCCTCGCTGCTGCATTTACCACCCAAGCTTCACATCCATATAACAGTGTTGGTACTACTATACTTTCATACATTCCCTTCTTTGCCTCATACAACACTGAAATTCCACCAATCATCTCATGAAATTCAGAGAGGCCCAATTAGTGATCAAAGAAACTAATTTCCGAAACCATCAGCGCTCAACAGTGGGAGACGCTCACCAAAGATTTTCTATACAAAACCAGACAAATACTCAAATCTAGAGAAGGGAAGAAACTTCTGTACTTGTTACCAAGCAACCCTAAACCAGCACACATGTATGGTTTACCCAAGACCCATAAGCACAATATTCCACTCAGACCAATCACATCAGGAATAGGCAGTGCTCCACACAAACTAGCCGGAGTTCTTGCCAAACATCTTTCCTGCCTTCTGGGGACCATCAGTCCCGCTCATCTTAAACACTCAGGTGACCTTCTCAACCGCATCTGTAACCTCTCCATCCGTAACAAGAAACTAAGCAGTTTGGATGTGACTTCCCTCTTCACAAAAGTACCTACCAAAAAAGCCATCGAGGTTCTATGACGTAAAGTCAATCAGGACCTTAATCTTCCTCTACCTCCCGGAGATTTTGTTGACTTAATTGAACTCTGTGTTAATTTCACTGTTTTTCTTTCAATAACAAGCTCTACAAACAAACCTACGGCATGGGAATGGGGTCCCCCATAAGTGCCGTCCTAGCCAACTTATACATGGAACACCTAGAGTCCGAACACTTCTCCAACATCATCCCTTCAAGTGTCACTTGGTTACGTTACGTGGACGATGTCCTCGTAATAACTCCAAAACGTTTTGATGTACGGGATCTTCAGGCAAGGCTCAACACAGTTGAACCGGCGATCCAGTTTACACTAGAAGAAGAGTCCAATGACAAGCTACCTTTCCTCGACGTCCTCATTCACAAAGTAGACAACAACCTAAGATTTCAAGTTTATCGAAAACCCACCAATAAAATGATCTACACACATCTATTCCAGTCAAGATACCAAGACCAAATGAGGCATCATCATCGGGTTTTTTTCCTAAGAGCATACCGAATTTGTAGTCCTGAGTTTCTTGACGAGGAGTGTACATACATTCACCATCCACTGAGTTACATTTTCCTTCTTTTTTCATCAAAGATTGCAAGAAAAGAGCTCTTCAGATCATAAATTCTCCACGCATCAACACCACTCCCAGCAAAGTTATAATTCTTCCCAACAGCCAGGTTGCACTGAACGTCTCAAAAGTACTTTCACAAGCTAACACCAGAGTCGCCATCGCTTCTAGCACTTCAATAAAGGATATAACCAGGACAAAATCCAAGCACCACGAACCAGTCAATGCAGGAGTTTACATTATACCCTGTGGAGGCTGTGACAAGATTTACGTAGGTGAAACAGCCAGAAACCTCGACACCCGCCTCAATGAACACATTTACGCATGTAGGAACGATAACTTGAACAACGCCTGTGTACAACACCGAAATTCCACCAATCATTCTCATGAAATCAGAGACGCCCAATTAGTGATCAAAGAAACTAATTTCCGCAGACGCAAGTGCCTCAAATCAGCACTGATCGCTGTTTCGAATACAATTAAACAAAACAACGGAAGCTTCACCATCTCCGAAGTCTTAGCAAGAATCCTCCTGAAAACAGTAAACCCTGCCATCACATAGTCTCTCCTGTTATACTACACAAAGCACAGAGAGTGAACACTGAAACAAGCTGCCTCATTCCAGTCTATATTTGTCCAACCTATTTTTATGTTACCCAAGTAATAGCTTTTATATCCTTTTACTCATGTGCGAATTAATTGCTCTACCATATTGTATTACTTTTGTCACTACCACTACTACTACTACTACCACTAGTGAACATCGAAATGGTACCTCACTAGTATTACACCTCACTCTGAGCCTTTATATACCCTCTGTGTCCATGTATTGTTTGTAATGGCTTGATAAAGCTCCTGGAGAGCGAAACATTGCCACAATAAATGTCACATTAGTTGCACTTGTGTCCTTTTACTTTACAAACTAATTTCCGCAGATGCAAGTGCCTTGACTCAGCATTAATCACTGTTTCTAACACAATTAAACAAAACAAAGGCAGCTTCATCATCTCTGAAGTCTTAGTGAAAAGCCTCCCAGAAATAGTAAACCCTGCCATCACATAGTCTCTCCTGATAATACTACACAAGCACATTACAGAGGAGGAACACTGATACAGGCCTTCTCTAATCCAACCTGCAGCAGAAATATTTGTGTAACCTTTTTTATGCTACCCAAGTAATAGCTTTTATAACCTTTTACTCATGTGCAAGTTGATTGTTCTACCATAGAGTATTACCACTACTACTACAACTAATATTACTACTACAGTGGACCCTCCATTTTCACTAATCTTCGTTATCGCCGATTTCGGTTTTGGCCGACTTTTTTCGTTGATTTTTTTGTTCTGTTTTTGTCAATTACCTCCATTTTCATCGATCATACGGAATCTGTCCAGTGCCCAGCACACAGACAAAGCTGCCTCCAACACCATTCTCAGCCAGTGTAGTGTTGTTTCTCGGTGAGTGAACATATCCTGCCAGGTCATACAAAACATTTCACAATAATCCATTGTTTTTGCCACTTGTTTATTGTGTGTGACTGCTAAATAAGCCACCATGGGCCCAAAGAAAGCTTCTAGTGCCAGCCCTTTGGTAAAGAATATGAGAAACAAGATATAATTCAAGAAAAAGTTTGTAGAAAAATACAAAAGTTGTGGTGGTAGAGGGTGGTAGTGGTTGTGATGGTGGTAGAGGGTGGTAGTGATGGTGGTAGAGGGTGGTAGTGGTTGTGATGGTGGTAGAGGAGGGTAGTGATGGTGGTAGAGGGGGGTAGTGATGGTAGTAGAGGGTGGTAGTGATGGTGGTAAAGGGTGGTAGTGGTCGTGATGGTGGTAGAGGGTGCCTTCTTCAGTGATTCAGCGATTTTACTAACTCCTCCAATGTTGGAGTTATATAGGCCAACAGAAAACACCACCACCTCAGCTGCAGCCTTCACCAACATTATGTACAGCTTATGCTCACATTGGCCCTTATACACCCAACAACAACAACAATAGAACACCTGTCGTTACGTACATAATGACTTATTTTATTCATTCTAGAGTATTTGTCATGTTTCTATGTTATTAATATTGTTTATGTCATATTAGTTGAACTGTGATACATAAATAAGCCATAGAGTTGATATTAGTGTCATATTCTCCAACAATAAACTCGCCTCCCTTCCCCCTCCACCCGGTCTGCAATAAATTAACAAGTCTTTTCAATAAAGGAAAGTGTGATGCTAAATGTTCATTTATACATTTTATTAGTGCTTTATATTTATTTGTCATTCTTTTCTGCATGTAAATCTATATTTAGCCCTTTGACTGTCGCGGCCGTATATACTGTATACGTTTGCGAGGTAACGTGTTTGACGTATATATACTCATAAATTCTAGCAGCTTCAAATCAGGCAGGAGAAAGCTGGTAGGCCCACATGTGAGAGAATGGGTCTGTGTGGTCAGTGTGCACCATATAAAAAAAATCCTGGAGCACGCAGTGCATAATGAGAAAAAAAAACTCCGACCATTTTTTTTAATTAAAATGCCAACTTTGTGGTCTATTTTCGTATAGTATTTGTGGTTGTATTCTCATTTTCTTGGTCTCATTTGATAGAATAGAAACTATATTATAGAAATAGAGGCGATTTTGATTAATTTTACTATAAAAAGAACCTGGAAATGGAGCACAAAGTACAGGAAATGTTTGATTTTTGCCAATGTTCAAAAGTAAACAAATGATGTCATTGTCCAATAAATGTCCAAATAGCCATTCTAATATGCAGTCATGAATGGGTTGATGTAATTTTTACAATTATTACAGTATTGCAGTAGTCTGCATAACAGTAAATCTTCTATTTTTTGTTTGAATAAAATTTCAAAATAAAAAGCAAGAGTAATATCACAGGGGCCTGGAGACATGACTGATGAACAAAGAAAATGTTATTTTAGAGCCAGGAATGTCTGCATTGTTCATTCTGGTCCTTATTTTGAAATTGTCATATTTTTTAATTTTCGTGAAATTGGCCAAATTGCAAATTTCTGACTATGATATTGGGTAGTTGAAATCGGTAAATGGGTAGTTTCTTGTACTCAATCGATGGAAAAATGGAGTTCTGAAGAAATAGCTATGAGTTTGGTTGACTGGAATAATGGAATTAGCCGAAAATGGGGCTCAAAGTGGGCGAAATCAAAAATTTGAAAATATCGCCGGGGTCGCAACTTGCGAGAGCTAATTCCGTCATTTTCCATAAAATTTTCTTTTTTTTGGGGTTTTTTAAAATTGAAAAAGATTTTCTACATTTCATAAGAAAAAATTATTTTTTTTTTTAAATTTTGCAACAAGGGCACCTCGGTTTTGGGGGGTTTGCAACAGTCAAAGGGTTAAGCTGGGAAAAGTGACCCTGATAAGGATTTGGTACCTAGGTCCTTATGGAGGGAGTTTCCCCCTTTCCCAAAAAATACTCTCTCCCCCCTCCCCCCCTCCTCCTTGTCTTCCATCCATAACAAAGCTTCAAAAAAGGTAAGTGTCATGTGTAATGTTCATTCTTTTGTGATTAAATCTTCTTTAACCCCTTGACTGTCGAAACCCCCAATCCTGAGGGGTTCCCCGGGTGTCGAAAAAAAAAAAAAAAATTTCTCATGAAATTAGGAATTTTTTTCCCCAATTGTAAGAAACAAAAAAAAAATTGATGGAAAATGAGGAATTACGCCCGCGAATTAGTGCCTCGGCGATATTTACAAATCGGGAAATTTTTCCCCCATTTGACCCAAAATTTTCGGCTAATTCCATTGCCCAGTCGACCAAACTCATAGTATTTCTTTAAAATTCCTTTTTTTTCTATATTGAGTACAAGAAATGCCCATTTTCCGATTTAAACTAACCAATAACGGGTCAGAATTTTGCAATTGGAAATTTTCCCGGGAAAATTAAAAATATGACAATTTCAAAAAAAGGGTCCAGAATGAAAAATGCAGATTTTTCCTGACTTAAAATAACATTTTCTTTTTCATCATCATTTTCTCCCTCCTGTGTATTACTCTTGTTTTCTTTTTTAATTTTTTTCAAAAAAAAAATGAAGATTTATGTTATGTGATACTGCAGTATTGTAATACGTACAAATAATTCAACCCATCATGAATGCATATTAAATGGCTAGTTGGCAATGATATATTGTTTACTTTTAACTTTGGGCAAAAAATAAAAACATTTCCCCCTTTTTTGAGCTCATTTCCAGGCTCTTTTTATAGTAAAAAATCAAAATCACCTTTATTTTTAAATAGTTTTCCATTCTATAAATGAGCCCAAAGGGAAAACGAGTATACAACCATAATACTAACAAAAGGACCAAAAATGGGCTTTTTATTTAAAAGTGGGGTTTTTTTTTTCTCATTATGCACTGCATGCTCCAGGATTTTTTTTATATGGTGACACTGCCCACACGACCCATTCCTTACATGGGCCTACCAGCTTTTCCTGCTTGATTTGAACCGCAAAAAAATTTTGATATACAGTGGTCCCTCAAAACGCCCGGCCTAAAAGTCGTCCTTTTGGGAAAATAGTCCCGTTATTTCATCTAAACATTGGCTCAAAAAATGGTCCATTAAACTCGCTAATTGTCCTTTCGTCCGGATGGTACTCACGCTCTAGCCCTCCCCCTGGGCCTGCCTTCGCACCCAGTGTCCCATTTTTTACCAGTGAGCGGGCCCCCCCCCCTTGTCCTACGAAATATTTCAAAATTTTCCATTGATTTTAGTGCTTGCAAGTGCTAAATAAGCTCCATACTCCAAAAAAAGCTTCTAGTGCCACCCTTTAAAAAGAATTAAAAAGCACATAATTTATGAAAAAAGTTTGTAGAAAAAAAAAAGGGGGTGGGGATAGAGGGAAGCAGTTGTGATAGGGGTTGAGGGCAGTGGGATGGGGGTAAAAGGTAGTAGTGATGGTGGAAAAACATTTAAATGTTAGAAGGTAGTAGTGATGGTGGAATTTTGTAATAGTGGTAGAAGGTATAGTGAGGGTGGGAGGGTTCCTTCTTTAGTGATTCAGTAAATCTACCAACTCCCCCAAGTTGTTTGGGGTTATTGGGCTAAAAAAAACTGGGCCCAGTGCTGCTTTCCCCCCAAATTTTGGGCAGCTTTCTCTCTTGGCCCTTATAACCAACACAAACCCAAACAAACACCTCTCGTGACATAGTAATGACTTTTTTTTTCATTCTGATAATTCCATGTTTCTTGTTTTTACTTTTTTTATTGTCTTTTTAGTTGAACTGTGTGTAATAAGCCCGGGGTATTAGGTCATATTTTTCCAACAATAAACTTGCCTCCCCCCCTCACAAAACAAGTCTCCAAAAAGAACATAAAAAGGGGAAAACTGCAGTAGGGCGGCCCCAATAGGCCACCATACAAACCACCCACTAACAGAACAAATGTACCCCAAAAAAGTTTAGGTGCATCCGACCAAAACCAACCCCTCTCACTCGTGTATTTATCCAACCTAAATTTGAAACTACCCAAGCCCTAGCTTCTAAACTAAAAAGGAGGAACACTGCAATAAACCTTTTTGGCCCTACTAGGCGTTCCTTCACAAATCCAACCCCTAACAGAAAAATGCACCCAAACAAAAGCTCAGGTAAGTCCAAATCAAATCCAACCCCTCCACTCGGTACTTATCCAAACCCAAAATTTTAAATACCCAAGCATACTTTTTGAGCATAAAAATGAACAAAAATAGGCCGTTTAAACCTTTTTGGAGGATATAAAAAATCCCGGACGATTTGGACAAATTAATTTTTGGTCTGAAAAATGCAGATAAATTCAAAATTTGGGTAAATTTTGGTCTTTTTCCTTGGTAATAAAATAACCTCGAAGCATAATCTAGGGGAAGTAGAGCTTGATCAAAGAATGTGAAAAAGACTTGGGAGTCGGGAAGCAAAATCTAAAGGGCCAAAAACAGCAGTGCCCTTTGGGTGCGCAACAAGGCCCAAAAGATTTCTTGGATTTATCTCAAGAAGTATAAGTAACAGAAATCCAAAAAATTATTTTACGCTCTATACATCACTAGTGAGCCTCATTTGATTAGCTGCTCATTTTGGTCCCCTTACACAGGATGGTATGACTAAATTTGAGAAATCAGAGAAGAATACAAAATATTTACTGGTAAAGGAAAACCCCCCGTATGAAGATAACTCAAAGCCTTAAATTCCACTCTCTGGAGAGGCGAGAATAGGGGAAATATTGAAATGTTAAGTGGTGACTGGCTAAAAACAAGGGGATATTAATAAAATACTGGGGTATCGAAAAAGGTAAACAGGAATAATGGATTTTGTTGGATAAGTTTAGTTTAGAAAAAAATAGGGAAAATACTGGTTTTTTTAACAAGTTTAGATGCGTGGAACAGTCTTCCCCTGGGGGGATAGAGGCTAGGACCCCGGGGGCTTTAAGAAGAGAGGACAAATTAGAGTGGGAGGGGGTTTGGGTTTTTTTGGTGTCATTGGGTCGGGAGTTATTTCTAGGGAAGCTTTAGTAGTAGTCGTTTTGATAAGGACCTGCCTGGTGGGGCCCAAAGGGCCCTTTTGCAGTGTTCCTCCATTTTATTTTCTATAAGAAAAGGGGGAACATGCATGTAAATCTTATTTTTGTAGGGAAAAGGCCTTGAAGTGACCTAGAGTCCTTATGGGGGGGATTCCCCCTTTCCCAAAAAATAACCTCTTTTCCCCCTTCCCCCTCCCTGTTTCCCTTTATCAACAACAGCCTTTTAAAAAAGGTAATGCTGTTGAATGTTCATTCTTTTTTGCATGTAAATCTATCTTTTAGGTAAAAAAAAAAAAAAATTTTTTGTTGATACTTCGGGGTCTGGAACGAAAATTAAATTTGGGTTACATTTTTTCTTATGGGAAAAATGATTCGAAAAAACGTCCCTTTTTTGATAACAGTCCATTCCCGGAAGGTTAAGGGTATAATTTTAAGGGGCCACGTTATATCGTCAAAACTACCTAAAGAGTTAATACGTCAAAACATTCAAAGGGTTAAGGTAAAAAAAAAATTTTGTCGATAATTCTGGGTGTCTGGAACGGATTAATTCAATTTACATTATTTCTTATGGGGAAAATGGTTTCGATTTTGGCAGATTTCAGTTTTGGCCAATGGCTCTTTAACTGATTAAACACAAAAACCGAGGGTCCACTGTACTATTACCACTAGTATTACACCTCACTCTAAGCCTATATATACCCTGTGTGTCCGTATATTGTTTGTAACAACTTGATAAAGCTCCTGGAGAGCAAAACATTGCCACAATAAAATGTCACATTAGTTGCATTTGTGTCCTTTTACTTAACATTGTCAGTAATTCTACCAATATTAATACAACCTGTAATTATGCATTGGCATCCTGAAGTGAATTATAACACTAATGAGCAGAACCTTAATAGGTGAAACAATGAGAACATGAGAGGATGTGTTGTCTTCACAAGTCATCTTCTCAAGGATCATGCACAACTGCTGACCAACCAGATTTTATTAATCTATTTATTTCATGGAGGAGTGCTAAACCTGTGGAGGTTATACAGAGCCTTGGGAAAAGGAGGTAATTAAATTCAGTCCAAAGAATGGAGGGAAAGGTCTAATTCCTTGCAAAAAAAATGCTTCACTATACAAACAAACTTCATTTCTTTCTGAATTTCACAAAACGTAGTTTATATATTAAAATATTGTTAAGCACAAAAGAAACCCTCTAGGATGCTATGCATTTATTGAATTAATAAAGTGAGTAAACACTAACAGTGATTTTGTTTGATAAATGAAATTTCTCTATGTTTGAGAGATGGAATAAAATACAGGCAAATATGAAATAAAACATCAAGGCCTTGAGGAAAACCAAAGTTTCCCTTCATTTCCCATTCAAATTAAACAATCCTGTCTCATTATCAAGTTTCCTGCCAAAATACTGACCTTTGTTTTTCCTGGTCAACCTGTATATAGGAAATACACAGAAAGGCCAAAACTGTGGGAACATCCCATTCCTGAGGCTTGAGGCCTGCTAAGCCCTAAGGAAGAGAGATAGTGTTGACCACTCAAATCACTATGGACAAAGGTGTCCGAGACTCAAAAAAGGTCCACACTCATGAATGTTCCTAAGACCTGGAAAAGTTGTAGGAATTCATGTTTTCATCTGCATAATGTAAAGACATGTGATCCTCAGCAAGATCCATGCACATATGTAGAGAGCAATGACAAAGGCATCAAGCACAGACTTTAACATTTCCATGACACTTGTCATGCTGCTGGTTACTTGTTTAGCAACTGAGCTTTCTGGTACTTATTCAGCCACACAGGGACAAATGAAGATCCTAGACTTGGGGCTGGGCAAATCGGAGTGTCTAGTGGGATTCACAGGCCCAAAATCAGGATCAAGGTGCACCCTCTTGGCAAGTGGCAAAAACTGAAAGAGGGAGTCATCTCACACTTGAAATTCTAGACAAGTCAATCCTGGACAACTCCTGATGAACCACAGAGGATCCTTCCAACACAAAGCACTTGTAGGATTCATCATTTATGTGCAAAACTTCCTGAATGGTTGAGGGGACACTCCTGACTTAGTCATTCAGTGGCCAGAGCTGGTGAGTGAAGCAGAATGAAGAATGGCTCTCACCCTCAACTATCCTATACGAGGAAGAAGTTCTACCACATCATGACTGTGGATTCAGACCTATCAGGCTCTGAGTCCATAGGCAGGACTCATAAAAACCACTTGTCTCCATTCACTTTGATTTTATACACTTACACAAGTTTCTTGGATGGTTAAGCCTCTAGCAGTCAAAACCTCCTTTATCCCCTTCCTCCAACCCTTCCTGTAAGGTGATCAGTCTGTCACCCTCAGTAGAAAGTAGTCAGTCCTTCAATCCTAAATCCCTGGCATAAGGTCAGACCTTATATACTAGAGCAGAAGAAGGCTTTTGATGACTAAGATACATTTGCAACACCAGTGTTACAAATGTATCTTATTCATCAACTAATCAGTACTGTATACCTTTAATAATGAATTACTTATTGGAAACAATACTATGTCATATTGTTACAAATGTAATATTCTACAACTCTTTGCCAAACAGATGTTTAGCATGACCTACTTCTGCTCATAGGTGATGTTCACCTGTGAACATCAACACCTGCTTCATCTCGCTTCTGGCTGTATGCCTTCATGCTTGAGGAACTGACCACATCAAAACAACTTCTGTATTTAACTGAGAAAGCCTTTTCTACAGACAAAACTTTTCAGCAATAAAGATACCCAAGTGTTGCCCCTGTTTCTTATTCATCAACCTGACAGAACTGTGTATTATCAAGGTTAAGAATTTTCTTAACACACCAGCTGTCTTTTCCCTGGAAAGGGTGACCCAAAAAAGAAAATAATTCACTATCACTCATTCAACAATTTTCTTGTCAAAAGTGAGCAGACATCACAATTCAAATGACCTGAAACTGTAACATCATTATCCTTCGGTACGGGTCACTGTCCCTTCCCACCTTCCAAACTCAAGTCCAGCGACTGGTTTCCCCTGAATTTCCCCTTTTTAAACTTATCTTCTTTCCACAGATTTTCACATAAAAAACTAATTTTTTTTCTTCAAACCCATTCCAAGCTAACTTTGTTTTTTCCCCAGACTATTGGCTGCCATGGGGCCATCCCCAAAAATCAGAAAAAACAAAAATCAAATTTTAAAGACCTAACTGGGGGAAAGGCCGGTGGCCCCCGGAAAGGCGTTTTTGGCAAAAAAGAGGAGACCCGCTTTTTGTGATTTAAATAAAAAATGAAAAAATTCTACAACCTTGGGCTTTATCATTTAGATCAACTAACCCCGTGGTTCGTCCTTTTAAAAACCCTTAAATCAATTGTCTCTCTCATTTACTCCTCTATAGGTATATATAATGTGTCAAACTATTTCCCCTATTTTCTTAAGGTGAAGATATGTGAGAAAGGGTTGATGTTTTTTATTATATTATTTTTTTTTTTTTTTTTTTTTTTTTTTTTTTTTTTTTTTTTTTTTTTTTTTTTTTTTTTTTTTTTTTTTTTTTTTATTATATCATACCGGCCGATTCCCACCAAGGCAGGGTGCCCGAAAAGAAAAACTTTCACCATCATTCACTCCATCACTGTCTTGCCAGAAGGGTGCTTTACACTACAGTTTTTAAACAGCAACATTAACACACCCTCCTTCAGAGTGCAGGCACTGTACTTCCCATCTCCAGGACTCAAGTCCGGCCTGCGGTTTCCCTGAATCCCTTCATAAATGTTACTTTGCTCACACTCCAACAGCACGTCAGTATTAAAAAACCATTTGTCTCCATTCACTCCTATCAAACACGCTCACGCATGCCTGCTGGAAGTCCAAGCCCCTCGCACACAAAACTCCTTTACCCCCCTCCCTCCAACCCTTCCTAGGCCGACCCCTACCCCGCCTTCCTTCCACTACAGACTGATACACTCTTGAAGTCATTCTGTTTCGCTCCATTCTCTCTACATGTCCGAACCACCTCAACAACCCTTCCTCAGCCCTCTGGACAACAGTTTTGGTAATCCCGCACCTCCTCCTAACTTCCAAACTACGAATTCTCTGCATTATATTCACACCACACATTGCCCTCAGACATGACATCTCCACTGCCTCCAGCCTTCTCCTCGCTGCAACATTCATCACCCACGCTTCACACCCATATAAGAGCGTTGGTAAAACTATAACTCTCATACATTCCCCTCTTTGCCTCCAAGGACAAAGTTCTTTGTCTCCACAGACTCCTAAGTGCACCACTCACTCTTTTTCCCTCATCAATTCTATGATTCACCTCATCTTTCATAGACCCATCCGCTGACACGTCCACTCCCAAATATCTGAATACGTTCACCTCCTCCATACTCTCTCCCTCCAATCTGATATTCAATCTTTCATCACCTAATCTTTTTGTTATCCTCATAACCTTACTCTTTTCCTGTATTCACCTTTAATTTTTTCTTTTGCACACCCTACCAAATTCATCCACCAATCTCTGCAACTTCTCTTCAGAATCTCCCAAGAGCACAGTGTCATCGGCAAAGAGGCAGCTGTGACAACTCCCACTTTGTGTGTGATTCTTTATCTTTTAACTCCACGCCTCTTGCCAAGACCCCGCATTTACTTCTCTTACAACCCCATCTATAAATATATTAAACAACCACGGTGACATCACACATCCTTGTCTAAGGCCTACTTTTACTGGGAAAAAATTTCCCATCTTTCCTACATACTCTAACTTGAGCCTCACTATCCTCGTAAAAACTCTTCACTGCTTTCAGTAACCTACCTCCTACACCATACACTTGCAACATCTGCCACATTGCCCCCCTATCCACCTGTCATACGCCTTTTCCAAATCCATAAATGCCACAAAGACCTCTTTAGCCTTATCTAAATACTGTTCACTTATATGTTTCACTGTAAACACCTGGTCCACACACCCCCTACCTTTCCTAAAGCCTCCTTGTTCATTGCTATCCTATTCTCCGTCTTACTCTTAATTCTTTCAATTATAACTCTACCATACACTTTACCAGGTACACTCAACAGACTTATCCCCCTATAATTTTTGCACTCCCCTTTTATCCCTTTGCCTTTATACAAAGGAACTATGCATGCTCTCTGCCCAATCCCTAGGTACCTTACCCTCTTCCATACATTTATTAAATAATTGCACCAACCACTCCAAAACTATATCCCCACCTGCTTTTAACATTTCTACCTTTATCCCATCAATCCCGGCTGCCTTACCCCTTTCATTTTACCTACTGCCTCACGAACTTCCCCACACTCACAACTGGCTCTTCCTCACTCCTACAAGATGTTATTCCTCCTTGCCCTATACACGAAATCACAGCTTCCCTATCTTCATCAACATTTAACAATTCCTCAAAAATATTCCTTCCACTTTCCCAATACCTCTACCTCTCCATTTAATAACTCTCCTCTCCTATTTTTAACTGACAAATCCATTTGTTCTCTAGGCTTTCTTAACTTGTTAATCTCACTCCAAAACTTTTTCTTATTTTCAACAAAATTTGTTGATAACATCTCACCCACTCTCTCATTTGCTCTCTTTTTACATTGCTTCACCACTCTCTTAACTTCTCTCTTTTTCTCCATATACTCTTCCCTCCTTGCATCACTTCTACTTTGTAAAAACTTCTCATATGCTAACTTTTTCTCCCTTACTACTCTCTTTACATCATCATTCCACCAATCGCTCCTCTTCCCTCCTGCACCCACTTTCCTGTAACCACAAACTTCTGCTGAACACTCTAACACTACATTTTTAAACCTACCCCATACCTCTTCGACCCCATTGCCTATGCTCTCATTAGCCCATCTATCCTCCAATAGCTGTTTATATCTTACCCTAACTGCCTCCTCTTTTAGTTTATAAACCTTCACCTCTCTCTTCCTGATGCTTCTATTCTCCTTGTATCCCATCTACCTTTTACTCTCAGTGTAGCTACAACTAGAAAGTGATCTGATATATCTGTGGCCCCTCTATAAACATGTACATCCTGAAGTCTACTCAACAGTCTTTTATCTACCAATACATAATCCAACAAACTACTGTCATTTCGCCCTACATCATATCGTGTATACTTATTTATCCTCTTTTCTTAAAATATGTATTACCTATAACTAAACCCCTTTCTATACAAAGTTCAATCAAAGGGCTCCCATTATCATTTACACCTGGCACCCCAAACTTACCTACCACACCCTCTCTAAAAGTTTCTCCTACTTTAGCATTCAAGTCCCCTACCACAATTACTCTCTCACTTGGTTCAAAGGCTCCTATACATTCACTTAACATCTCCCAAAATCTCTCTCTCTCCTCTGCATTCCTCTCTTCTCCAGGTGCATACACGCTTATTATGACCACTTCTCGCATCCAACCTTTACTTTAATCCACAAAATTCTTGAATTTACACATTCATATTCTCTTTTCTCCTTCCATAACTGATCATTTAACATTACTGCTACCCCTTCCTTTGCTCTAACTCTCTCAGATACTCCAGATTTAATCCCATTTATTTCCCCCACTGAAACTCTCCTACCCCCTTCAGCTTTGTTTCGCTTAGGGCCAGGACATCCAACTTCTTTTCATTCATAACATCAGCAATCATCTGTTTCTTGTCATCCGCACTACATCCACGCACATTTAAGCAACCCAGTTTTATAAAGTTTTTCTTCTTCTCTTTTTTAGTAATTGTATACAGGAGAAGGGGTTACTAGCCCATTGCTCCCGGCATTTTTAGTCGCCTCATACGACACGCATGGCTTACGGAGGAAAGATTCTTTTCCACTTCCCCATGGACAATAGAAGAAATAAAAAAGAACAAGAGCTATTTAGAAAAAGGAGAAAAACCTAGATGTATGTATATATATATATGCATGTGCGTGTCTGTGAAGTGTGACCAAAGTGTAAGTAGGAGTAGCAAGATATCCCTGTTATCTTAGCGTGTTTATGAGACAGAAAAAGAAACCAGCAATCCTACCATCATGCAAAACAGTTACAGGTTTTTGTTTCACAGTCATCTGGCAGGACGGTAGTACTTCCCTGGGTGGTTGCTGTCTACCAACCTACTACCTTATTTATTTATTTTATTTATTTATTTATTTCCAATTTGTGCACACATACAGAGGTACAAAAAAAATACAGATAAGAGCAGTATGCCAAAGCCACTTATACTATGCATAGCATTACAGGCTGGCTTAAAATTAACTTAAGATTAACTAAGCAATGATTATTATTATTATTATAATCAAAAAGAAGCGCTAAGCCACAAGGACTATACAGCGCTGCTACTAAGCAATGATGAAATCAGTGATAAAACATTAATGTAAACAGATAACTATAAAGCACAAGTGAGTATTACAAAGACAGGTCATATGGTTGCATTCAGTTAGGTAGTGATTCTGTTAGGTAGTGTATTTAAAAAATAATAAAGTTAGATTGGGTTTTAGGTTTAACATTTATGTGATATAATTGTGAGAAAACATTTAAGATATACAATTTATAATGTTCAGTTATTCAGTATTTATTTGGTTTTGGGTGAGTAAGTAATCTTTGAGAAGAGACTTGAATTTATAAACAGGTTGTGTTTCTTTTATATTTACAGGTAATGAATTCCAGATTTTAGGGCCTTTTATGTGCATTGAGTTTTTGCATAGTGTGAGATGGACACGAGGAACATCAAAGAGTGATCTGTGCCTTGTGTTATGGTCATGTGTTCTGTTGAGGTTGGCAAGGAGATGTTTGAGGGGAGGGTTAATATCAGAGTTAAGTGTTCTATGTATGTAATAGGTGCAGTAATAAGTACGGATGTTTTGTATGGTGAGTAGGTTTAGTGTATTGAATATTTGTGGAGTGTGCTGCCTGTAGTGAGAATTTGTTATCATTCTAACTGCAGCCTTTTGTTGGGTAATTAGTGGTCTGAGATGGTTAATTGTTGTTGAGCCCCATGCACAAATTCCATAGGTGAGATAGGGGTAAATAAGAGAGTGATATAGGGCCAGGAGGGCTGACTGTGGAACATAGTACCGTATCTTCGATAGTATGCCTACAGTCTTGGAAATTTTCTTAGAAATTTGATGTATATGTGGGAAAATTCTTAGGAATCCACCTTGATAATAGACTCAAATTTCATACACTTTTTTTTTTTTTTTTTTTTTTTTTTTTTTTTTTTTTATTATCACACTGGCCGATTCCCACCAAGGCAGGGTGGCCCGAAAAAGAAAAACTTTCACCATCATTCACTCCATCACTGTCTTGCCAGAAGGGTGCTTTACACTACAGTTTTAAACTGCAACATTAACACCCCTCCTTCAGAGTGCAGGCACTGTACTTCCCATCTCCAGGACTCAAGTCCGGCCTGCCGGTTTCCCTGAATCCCTTCACAAATGTTACTTTGCTCACACTCCAACAGCACGTCAAGTATTAAAAACCATTTGTCTCCATTCACTCCTATTAAACACGCTCACGCATGCCTGCTGGAAGTCCAAGCCCCTCGCACACAAAACCTCCTTTACCCCCTCCCTCCAACCCTTCCTAGGCCGACCCCTACCCCGCCTTCCTTCCACTACAGACTGATACACTCTTGAAGTCATTCTGTTTCGCTCCATTCTCTCTACATGTCCGAACCACCTCAACAACCCTTCCTCAGCCTCTGGACAACAGTTTTGGTAATCCCGCACCTCCTCCTAACTTCCAAACTAGAGAATTCGTAGTTTGGAAGTTAGGAGGAGGTGCGGGATTACCAAAACTGTTGTCCAGAGGGCTGAGGAAGGGTTGTTGAGGTGGTTCGGACATGTAGAGAGAATGGAGCGAAACAGAATGACTTCAAGAGTGTATCAGTCTGTAGTGGAAGGAAGGCGGGGTAGGGGTCGGCCTAGGAAGGGTTGGAGGGAGGGGGTAAAGGAGGTTTTGTGTGCGAGGGGCTTGGACTTCCAGCAGGCATGCGTGAGCGTGTTTGATAGGAGTGAATGGAGACAAATGGTTTTTAATACTTGACGTGCTGTTGGAGTGTGAGCAAAGTAACATTTGTGAAGGGATTCAGGGAAAACCGGCAGGCCGGACTTGAGTCCTGGAGATGGGAAGTACAGTGCCTGCACTCTGAAGGAGGGGTGTTAATGTTGCAGTTTAAAACTGTAGTGTAAAGCACCCTTCTGGCAAGACAGTGATGGAGTGAATGATGGTGAAAGTTTTTCTTTTTCGGGCCACCCTGCCTTGGTGGGAATCGGCCAGTGTGATAATAAAAAAAAAAAAAAAAAAAAAAAAAAAAAAAGTGTATGAAATTTGAGTCTATTATCAAGGTGGATTCCTAAGAATTTTCCCTCTGTTAGTTTTGTGATAGGTGATCCATTTATCATTATGTTAAGAGGGACATCTGTAGCTCTGTTACCAAACTGAATGAAGTAGGTTTTGTCAATGTTTAGTGTAAGTTTGTTAGTCCTCATCCAGGTAGATATTTTCTGTAATTCGGTATTTACAGTATTGGCTAGCGTGACTGGGCTCGGGTGAGAGAAGACGTATGTAGTGTCATCTGCAAATAGTGTGGGTTTGAGTAATTGCGAAGCATTTGGAAGGTCATTTATGTATAGGAGAAAGAGAAGAGGGCCAAGGACACTTCCCTGTGGGACACCAACTGTAATTGGTTGTGCAGAAGAGTTTGCCCCATTTGCGTACACATATTGGCTTCTGTTGCTGAGGTAAGACTTGAGGTAGTTGAGGGAGTGCCCTCTTATACCATAGTGTGACAATTTTACGTGGAGCAAGTCATGGTCAACTGTATCAAAAGCTTTACGTAAGTCAATGAAGATCCCCAGTGGGACTTCTTTTTTCTCTATTGCAGTGTATATATGTTCTAGCATGTGTATAATAGCATCATTAGTATTTTTATTAGGCCTGAATCCAAATTGGCAGGGGTTGAGTATGTTTTGGGAGATAAGGTAGGAGTAGATTCGTTTATGAATTAATTTTCGAAGATTTTTGAGAGAGGGTGTAAGTTGGATATTGGCCTATAGTTACTCAACTCTGTTTGGTCTCCTCCTTTGTGGATCGGGGTGACCCTTGCTATTTTGAGTACTGTAGGGAAGGTGGAGGATTCAATGGATTTGTTAAAGAGTGTTGCAATGATTGGTGATAGCACTTGTGACATTTTTTTGTATAAAAGGGTGGTAAGGTATTTAAATTCCCCCTTTTTTTTTTTGTGCGTTGATAATAAGGGAGACTTCGTAGGTTTAGCCCGGAGCTAGGAACATGTTTTGGGGTATTTGCCGGTGGGGTAGTCTTTGAACAAATAAAGAAAAATTGTAGTGGAATAAAGAAAGGGGGGGGGCTGTAAAAAAAAAAAAAAGAACGGAATGAGGCGACAAGTTTTTTGGGGCAAAAGGTTGATACCCGCAAGCTTTTGTTTTTAACAGAGTAAGATAAATGGTTTTCAGGGCATGATGACTTTTAGGGGGGAAAGGTGATATTATGAAGGTTCAGGGAAACCGTTAGCTGGTCTTGACTCCTAAAGTGGGAAGGCATACATGCAATCTAAAGGACAGGTGAGGATTTTACAGTTCAAATGTCATTTTAACTGTGATATTTTGTACTTCGGCAACATAGCTTTTGAATTAAGAAAAATTAAGTGTTTTTTTTTTTTGGGGAGCACACTACCTTAGTAAAATGGCCACAGGTTAAAAAAAAACTTTTGGGGTTTTGGGGCCATTGTTAAGTAAAATTAGGGTTTTTTTGGGCCAGAGTAAACAGGGATAACTGAAACTGCTGATATCGAATCTGTGGGGTATGGGGTCGTACTATTTATTATCATATTATTTTTTTTATTATCACACTGGCCGATTCCCACCAAGGCAGGGTGGCCCGAAAAAGAAAAACTTTCACCATCATTCACTCCATCACTGTCTTGCCAGAAGGGTGCTTTACACTACAGTTTTAAACTGCAACATTAACACCCCTCCTCCAGTGCCTGCACTCTGAAGGAGGGGTGTTAATGTTGAAGTTTAAAAACTGTAGTGTAAAGCACCCTTTTGGCAAGACAGTGATGGAGTGAATGATGGTGAAAGTTTTTCTTTTTCGGGCCACCCTGCCTTGGTGGGAATCGGCCAGTGTGATAATAAAAAAAAAATAATATGATAATAAATAGTACGACCCCATATCCACAGATTCGATATCAGCAGTTTCAGTTAAGCATGGTTTACTCTGGCCCAAAAATAACCCATAATTTTACTTAACAATGGCCCCAAAGCACAAAAGTAGAGGCCTGCAGTTCTTCTAAGTCAAAAAGAAGCAGTGAAATGCTTCCTATCAGTTAAAATGTGTTAATTCTAGACTTATTCTGAATAATTTATCAATTAAACTTTATCAAAGGTATATATGTAAAGGAAAAATGATTTATATATAGGGTTCGATACTATCACACTATTTCAGGTATCCCATGGTAGGTCTTGGAACATGTTCCCTGTAGATATGGGGGGACTACTGTAATTACAAGCCATGCATAGTGTAACACTGTACAGACTTACCCTTCTATAATCACTCAGAATATGTGTAGGATCTGTGTATTGTGTTGCTAAGAGTTTCTTGAGTCGACGAAAGGTTAGTAGTCGCTCTTCATCCAGGGTCATCTCATGAGTGTGGTGGAACAATGTATCACTCTCCAGCATGTTATACACACTATTCTGTCAACACAAATTTATCAACTCTGAAAATGGAGGTCATTACTTATGTAACAGAAATACTGTAATAATAATATAATAATAATAGTAATTTCTGGGAAGAAAACAAGTGAATGAATGACATGAAATATTTCCCCCTATCAACAATATCCTCACTTTACAATCATGACTTGCCTAACAATATCCTTACCTACAATAATGACCTACTTAACAACAATATCCTCATCTATAATAATGACTCACCTAACTTCACCTACCATAATGACTCACTAACAATCATCATCACCTTACAATAATGACTCACGTAACATCATCACCACCTACAATAAATGACTCGCGTAACTGCACCATCACCTACAATAATGACTCGCCTAACAACATCCTCACCTACTATAATGACACCTAACAACATCCTCACCTACAAAAATAACACCCAACAACATCCTCACCTACAATAATGATACCTAACATAACATAAGAAAGAAGGAACATTGCAACAGGCCTACTGACCCATGCAGAGCAGGTCCATGTCCCCCCCCCAGATTAGCCCAATGACCCCCCCCCCCACCGGATTAGCCCAATGACCCACCCAGTCTAGTCACCTCCACTCAAAGAAGGAGCACAGCACCAGACCCAGCAGCACAAGCTAATCAGATCCAATTCACACCCACCCACACCCACTCATGTAATTATCTAACCTATTTTTAAAACTACAACGTTTTAGCCTCAATAACTGTACTCGGAGTTTGTTTCCACTCATCCACAACTCTATTACCAAACCAGTGCTTTCCTCTATCCTTCCTGAATCTGAATTTTCCAACTTGAAACTATTGCTCCGAGTCCCTGTCTTGGCTGGTAATTTTCAGCACACTGTTTTACATCCCCTTGATTTATTTCTGTTTTCCATTTATACACCTCGATCATATCCCCCCTAATTCTACGCCTTCGAGAGAGTGCAGATTCAGAGCCCTCAGTCTATCCTCACAGGGAAGATTTCTGATATATGGAATCATCTTTGTCATCTTCCTCTGTATGTTTTCCAGAGCATTTATATCCATTCCTGTAATACAGTGACCAGAACTGAGCAGCATAGTCTAAATGAGGCCTAACCAAGGATATACAGATGTTGAAGAACAACCTGAGGACTTCTATTATTTATACTTCTAGATGAAGCCAAGAATTCTGTTTGCTTTATTGTGAACATTAATGCATTGTTGTCTTGGTTTAGATTACTGCTAACCAGGACTCCTAAATCCTTTTGCAATCAGATCAACATTATTTAGTTTTATATGTGGCATGGTTATTTGCCTGTCCAACATTTAGAACTTTGCATTTGTCAATATTAAACTGCATTTGCCACTTCTCCAACCATTGCATCAGTCTATTCAAATCATCCTGGAGTCTCTAGTGTCCTCATTAGAATGAATTGGATGGTCTATTTTGGAAGCATCAGCAAATTTGCTTATGTCACTATTTATTACCTTATCTATGTCGTTTATGTAAATTGTGAACAACAATGGGCCCAACACTGACCCCTGAGAAACATCACTTGTGACGTGCCCCCATTCTGATTTCTCCCCCATTTATGCAAGCTCTCTGCTGCCTATTTGTCAGCCATGCCTCTACCCAGGAAAAAATTTCTCCTCCTATTCCATGTGCCTTAAGTTTCCTCAATAGCCTCTGGTGTGGAACTCTATCAAAAGCCTTACTGAAGTGCATATACACAATATCATATCCATCACCATGATCTACCTCCTCAAACACCTTAGTGAAAGAAGTTAGTAAATTCGTAAGACAGGAACACCCCTTTGTAAAACCGTGTTGAGATTCATTAATCAATCTGTGCCTATCAAGATGGCTACGAATTGCTTCAGCAATTGTTGATTCCATAAATTTTCCCACTATGGAGGTAAGGCTTATTGGTCTATAGTTCAAAGCCAAGGACCTGTCACCTGCCTTGTGAATAGGTACAGTGGTCCCTCGCTTTTCGTAGTTCTCGGCAATCGTAAATTTCGGAAATCATAGGGATATTTTCGTATAAACATGGTTCGCTTTTCATAGGTTGACTCGCGAGTTGTAGTTCGTCCGGGATGCGTACCCACAGCGTGAGCCATGGCGGCAGCCAGTCTGGCATTGTTTACCAGTGAGCAAAGGTCCCCTCACGTGCTCCAGCAAAATATTTCATAATATTCCATTTATTTTAGTGCTTGCAAGTACTAAATAAGCTACCATGGCTCCAAAGAAAGCTCCTAGTGCCAAGCCTGTGGTAAAGAAGGTGAGAAATACGATTGAATTTAAGAAAACCATCATTGAACAATATGAAAGTGGTACAAGTGTGGCCCAACTGGCCAGGATGTATAAGAAACCCTACACAACCTAATGTTCCACAGTGGCCAAGAAAAAGGAAATCAAGGACACTGTTGTTGCAAAGGAGGTAACTATGCTGACAAAAATGAGATCACCAGTACTCGAAGAGGTTGAAAAGGTATTAGTGATGTGGATAAATGAGAAACAATTAGCAGGAGATACTCTTATGACTTCGATTATTTGTGAAAAGGCTAGGCAGTTGCATGATGATTTGGTAAAGAAATTGCCTGCAACTAGTGGTGATGTGAGTGAATTTAAGGCCAGCAAAGGCTGGTTTGAGAGATTTAAGAACCGTACTGGCATACACAGTGTGGTAAGGCATGGTGAGGCTGCCAGTTCGGACCACAAGGCGGCTGAAAAATATGAGCATGAATTCCAGGAGTACATAGAGGCTGAAGGACTGAAACCTGAACAAGTGTTCAATTGTGACAAAACAGGCCTCTTTTGGGAGAAAATGCCAAAGAGGACCTTCATTACACAGGAGGAAAAGGCAATGCCAGGACACAAGCCTATGAAAGACAGGCTGACGCTAATGTTCTGTGCTAATGCTAGTGGGGATTTCAAAGTGAAGCCATTACTAGTGTACCATTCTGAAAATCCCAGAGTGTTCAGGAAAAACAATGTTATGAAGAGTAAATTGTGTGCATTTTGGAAATCTAATAATAAGGCATGGGTCACGAGGGAAATTTTTGTCGAGTGGTTCAATGAAGTGTTTGGCCCTAGTGTGAAGAATTACCTCCTGGAAAAGAAATTGGATCTCAAGTGCCTGCTAGTAATGGACAATGCACCTGCTCATCCTCCAAACTTGGATGACCTAATTTTCGAGGAGTTTGGGTTCATCACAGTAAAGTTCTTGCCCCCGAATACCACTCCTCTCCTCCAGCCCATGGACCAGCAGGTCATTGCAAACTTTAAAAAAACTCTACACAAAAGCAATGTTTCACAGGTGCTTGACTGTGACCACAGACACTCACTTGACCCTAAGGGAATTTTAGAGAGAACACTTCAGCATTCTCCATTGCATAACCCTTATAGGTATGGCTTGGGAGGGAGTGACTACCAGGACTTGGAACTCTGCTTGGAGAAAATTGTGGCCTGATTGTGTCGACAAGAGGGATTTTGAAGGGTTTGGGACTGACCCTGATGACCCTATGTCTGTTGTTAAATCAATTGTGGCACTGGGGAGTTCCATGGGGTTGGATGTGAGTTTGGAGGATGTGGAAGAGTTGGTGGAAGACCACAATGAAGAGCTCACCACTGAGGAGCTGCAAGAGCTTCAGCAGGAACAGCAACAGATTGCAGCTCAGAATCTTGCTGCAGAGGAGGAGGAAGAGAGATGGAAGAAGGTGCTTTCTTCAGAAATTAAAGAGATTTTTTACTATGTGGGGTAAGATGGAAAGCTTTATGGAGAAACATCACCCTAACAAGGTTGTTGCAAGCCATGTTGGCAACATGTACAGTGACAAAGTCTTGGGCCATTTTAGGGAAGTGTTAAAGAGACGCCAGAAACAGAGCTCTCTGGACAGTTATTTTGCGAGACAGGACTCCAGTGACTTTCAAGGCGGTCCTAGTGGCACTAAGAAACAGAGAAGAGAAGCAACCCCAGAAAAGCAAATGGTACCTGAGGTGTTGATGGAAGGGGATTCCCCTTCCAAACTATAAACAATCCAATCTCTCTCCTCCTCCAGTCTCCCATACACTAAGAAGAATCTCCAATAAAGGGAAGTGTTATGCTGTTAATGTTTCATTCATCATTTCCCATTGTATTGTTTATGTACTACATGTAAAATTTCATGTAAAAAAAATTTTTTGTTTTAATACTTCTGGTGTCAGGGAAAGGATTAATTGCATTTACATTATTTCTTATGGGGAAAATTGATTCGCAAATCGTAAATTTTGTTTATAGTAGCTCCTCCAGGAATGGATTAATTACGAAAAATGAGGGACCACTGTATTACATTTGCCATTTTCCATTTAGGCACTATGCCAGTTTGTAGTGATACGTTAAAAAGATTAGCCAAAGGTATACTAAGTTCCTCTTTACATTCCTTTAACACCCTTGCAAACAGTTCATCAGGACCTGGGGATTTGTTAGGTTTTAGTTTCTCTATTTGTCTGAGGACCATGTCACTAGTTACCGCTATCATACATAGTTTATTATCATCCTGTTCTACGTAATCTATTATTTCAGGAATACCGCTAGTATTTTCCTGGGTGAAAAGTGAGAGGAAGTAGGTATTGAGAATTTCACACATATCCTTATCACTGTCATTGATCTGACCAGAGTTACTCTTAAGTGGGCCAATCTTGTCCCTAATCTTACTTCTGTATACCTGAAAGAACCCTTTTGGGTTAGTCTTTGAATCCCTTGCGACCTTAGCCTCATAATCCCTTTTTCCTTTTCTAATTCCTTTCTTTATTTCTCTCTTTAATTGAATATATTGATTTCTTAACTGCCCATCACCTCTTTTGATATGCCTATATATACCTCTCTTTTGACCAATGAGATGTTTTAATCTATTGTTCATTCATTTGGGATCATTTTTGTTAGATCTAATTTCCCTACTCGGAACGAATGTTGTCTGGGCAGCTAGAACTATGCTCTGAAAAACGTCATATTGGCAACCAAGATCACCTACCTGACCCACAGTCAGGACATCCCAATTTAGCCCACCCAGGTAATTTTTCAGTCCCATGAAGTCGGCCAAGTGAAAATCTGGGACAGAGATTTGATTGCAGTTATCTGGGTAATTCCATGATATATTGAAACTAAATGATTTGTGATCACTTTCCCCAAGCTCATCATTAACCTCAAGATTATTAATTAGTGAATCATTGTTGGCAAGAACCAAGTCAAGCAGCTTGTTTCCTCTAGTTGGTTCTGTCACAACCTGTTTTAAAAAGCAATCCTGAACCGTATCAAGAAAGTCACTAGACTCAAGATTTCCTGTCATACTTTTCCCAATCAATTTGTCTAAAGTTAAAATCTCCCATTATCACAACTTTTTTTCACATCTAGATGCCTTATGAATTACGTCCCATAACAGCTTACTGCACTCCCTATTAAGGTTTGGGGCCTATAAATCACACCAAAATTAATTTGTCACGTCCCTCAAGAAACTGTAGCCAAACAGATTCTGTGTTCGATGTTTCTAATCTTATATCATGTCTAAGACAACAATTTTAAATTTTCTCTGACTACATCGCCACTCCACCACCCTTCCTGTTGACCCTATCAGTGTGGAATAGTTTATAACCCTACATGTTGCATTCAGAAGGCATTTCTCTATCTTTCAGGTTGAACCAGGTCTCTGTTATACCAATAATATCTATATTACCTACACTTACAAGTAATCTTAGCTCATCTATCTTATTTCTTAGACTCCTACTATTTGTATAATAAACCTTAAAGGGGAGCTAGTCACTCGTTGCCCCTCTAATATCTTTGTTTGTTAATCAATTGATTTGCCATTAACTAGCAACTTTATTTTGAATATTGTCTTTTAAACATATCCCTGAGGTATCCCGGTAATAACGCTGTTTTTAACCCTAATGCTGCAGCTGATTGTTTCCCCACAAACACCCAACCTCTATATCATCAGTTTAAATTCCTAGACAAGTCATCAATTACCCTCTCAATCGAATTGGCTAATGCAACCACTCCATCCCCAGAAGATGAACCCCATCCCTTGCATACATATCACGTTTGCCAAAGAATAGGTCCCAGTTATCAATGAATGGGATTGCAAGTTCCTTGCAGTACCTGTCTAGCCAGCCCAAATTTATACCAATTACCCTAGACATCCATTCATTGCCCACTCCCTTTCTAGGCAAGATGCTACATATGACTGGGAAACCCTCTCTTAGACCTAACTACTTCTATGGCTGACCTGTAAGTATCCAGCAGCTCCTCTCTCCTGCCCTTTCCAATGTCATTCCCTCCAGCACTAGGACAGATAATGGGCTTGTTCCCATTACCTGTCATAATATTATCCAACCTGCTATGTCACCAACACCTAAAAAGTAAATACCAAAAAAGATTTTATTTCTTTGTAAAGGTTACAATATTATTACAATTTGCTTTGTAAAGTACAATAGAAAGCCACTTAAATGCCGGGCATTTCGGCGAGAATCTAGTACATAATAAATATTTAAATCTAGATAGACAGAGTGGCTAATTTTAATATTTTTATTTAATCTAATACTAATGCGAGTATCAAGTGGAGGTTATAAATAATAAACTTGAAGTTGCACATAGTAAATACAGATTTAAATTATGGTTCAAACAGTAATATTTCATGATGGCGAGTTTCATAGGACTGGAGGTCATATAAATATAACGTGGACCCCCCTTACGAACACCTCATGCGACATATGTAAGTGTTTATGTAAGTGAGTTTGTACATGTATTTGGGGTCTAAATGACAATCAACTTCACAATATTCCTTATGGGAAAAAATTCGGTCAGTACTGGCACCTGAACATACTACTGGAATGAAAAAAGTTCGTTAACCGGGGGTCCACTGTATTTGGGAGAGTTGCTTCAAACTGATAAGAAGTTGGTTTGGTTAGTTTGAGAGATGATATGATTTTTAAGCAAAGTCCTAAATTTATAAATAGTCAGGGGATCCTTTACCGGTTCAGGTATTGAATTCCAGATCTTCAGGCCCTTTATGTGCAACTGTAAAACTATGAAAAAATTACTATCCTACTGTACAACTATGATATAATCCCTAGTGTTAAGTAGTCTGTAAGCCAATAATGTTAAGTTGGCCCATAATGCCAAGGCATAACAGAGGCTCTCTTTGCATTGCAACCCACTATTGTAAATACAAAATCTCAATGTACTATTTGCAAAGACATAAAATATATATTTTTTTTTTTTCAACAAGTCGGCCGTCTCCCACCGAGGCAGGGTGACCCAAAAAAGAAAGAAAATCCCCAAAAAGAAAATACTTTCATCATCATTCAACACTTTCACCTCACTCACACATTATCACTGCTTTTGCAGAGGTGCTCAGAATACAACAGTTTAGAAGCATATACGTATAAAGATACACAATATATCCCTCCAAACTGCCAATATCCCAAACCCCTCCATTTCCAGGACTCAAGTCCGACTATATGAAATAACTGGTTTCCCTGAATCCCTTCACTAAATATTACCCTGCTCACACTCCAACAGATCTTCAGGTCCCAAGTACCATTCGTCTCCATTCACTCCTATCTAACACGCTCACGCACGCTTGCTGGAAGTCCAAGCCCCTCGCCCACAAAACCTCCTTTAACCCCCTCTTTCCAACCCTTTCAAGGACGACCCCTACCCCTCCTTCCTTCCCCTATAGATTATATGCTTTCCATGTCATTCTACTTTGATCCATTCTCTCTAAATGACCAATACCACCTCAACAACCCCTCTTCTGCCCTCTGACTAATGCTTTTATGTTTTTAACTCCACACCTTCTCCCTAATTTCCACACTCCGAATTTTCTGCATAATATTTACACCACACATTGCCCTTAGACAGGACATCTCCACTGCCTCCAACCATCTCCTCGCTGCTGCATTTACCACCCAAGCTTCACATCCATATAAGAGTGTTGGTACTACTATACTTTCATACATTCCCTTCTTTGCCTCCATAGATAACGTTTTTGACTCCACATATACCTCAATGCACCAATCACCTTTTTTCCCTCATCAATTCTATGATTAACCTCATCCTTCATAAACCCATCCGCCGACACGTCAACTCCCAAGTATCTGAAAACATTCACTTCTTCCATACTCTCCTCCCCCAATTTGATATCCAATTTTCTTTTCTAAATCATTTGATACCCCATCACCTTACTCTTTTCTATGTTCACTTTCAACTTTCTACTTTACACAAAATTCTCAACTCATCCACTAACCTTTGCAATTTTTTCTTTAGAATCTCCCATAAGCACAGTATCATCAGCAAAAAGTAACTGTGTCAGTTCCAATTTTGAATTTGATTCCCCATAATTTAATCCCACCCCTCTCCCGAACACCCTGGCATTTTACTTCTTTTACAACCCCAAACTATAAATATATTAACAAACCATGGTGACATTACACATCCTTCTAAGACCTACTTTTACCGGAAGTATTCTCCCTCTCTTCTACATAACCCTAACCTGAGCCTCACTATCCTCATAAAAGCTCTTTACAGCTTTAGTAACTTACCACCTATTCCATATACTTGCAACATCTGCCACATTGCTCCTTTTATCCACTCTATCATATGCCTTTTCCTAAATCAATAAATGCAATAAAAACTTCCCTACCTTTATCTAAATACTGTTCACATATATGCTTCAATGTAAACACTGATCTACACATCTTCTACCCACTCTGAAGCCTCCCTGCTCATCCGCAATCCTACATTCTGTCTACCTCTAATTCTTTCAATTATAACCCACCGTATACTTTTCCTGGTATACTCAGTAAACTTATTCCTCTATAATTTTTACAATCTCTTTTGTCCCTTTTCCTCTATAAAAAGGGACTATACATGCTCTCTCGCAAACCCTAGGTACCTTCCCCTCTTCATACATTTATTAAACAAAAGTACCAACCACTACCAACACTATATCCCCCCCTGCTTTTAATTTCTGTCATGATCCCATCAGTTCCCCGGGTGCTTTACAACCCCCCCTTTCATTTACTAATCCTCACGTACCTCCACCACACTTACATTCTGCTTTTCTCACTCCTAAAAGATGGTATAAAACCCCCCTGGCCAGGCTGAAATTACCGCCTCCCTTTCTTCCTCAATTTTTAAAAGTTTCCTCAAAATATTCTTGCCACACCTAATACCCCCTCCCCCTCTACAACAACCCCCTCCCTTGTTTTTAACTGACAAATCCATACTTTCCATAGGTTTTTCTTAACTTGTTTTAACTCACTCCAAAATTTTTTCTATTTTCATTAAAATTTTCTTGAAAAAGGGCCTCCCCCACTTTTTTCATCTGCTCTCCTTTTGCACTCTCTCACCACTCTCTTCACCTTTTTTTTTACTCTCCATATACTCCCTTCTTATAACATTTCTGCTTGAAAAAACCTCTCTAAGCTACCTTTTTCTTTTTATCACACCCTTTATTTCATCATTCCACCAATCATTTTTCCTCTTTCCTCCTCCCCCCCCCCCTCCTATGACCCACAAACTTCTGCCCCAAAAACAATATTTGCATTTTAAAACTATTCCAACCCTCGTCACCCCCCCACTACTCATTTTGCACAAAAGCCCACCTTTCTGCCAATGTCCCTTTATCTCCCCCGAATTTTTCCTCCCCCCTTATTTATACATTTTCACCCCCTTTTATGTTGTTGCCCCCTTTTACTCTTTTTCCCCATCTACCTTTTTCTCTAACGTACTAAAAAACAAAATATTGATCCATATACAGTTGCCCCTCTATAAACATGTACATCCGGGAGCCTACCGGAAAATATGTGGGGCTCCTCCAAGGATCGCCTCCCCCCCAAAACTCCCTGCTGACATCGAGCTCTGAGGGGTACCTCAGCCCACAAGGGCTTATAGGACAGATTTTCAAAATGTTTGATTTTTGCAAGAAAACTCGCCTGCATGCACGTAAAAGGACTAACTTACTTGGTGTTGCGCAATATCCTGATCTTCACTTCCCTAACTACCCTTTAGCCCTTTTGGACTTCCCTCAAAACCAATAAAAACCGGGAGCCTTTTAATTCCTGCAAAATTCAATCGTAATTAATGTCCCCTGCACCTAAAAAATTCCTTTTCCCAAAAGGGGGTATGTACCCCCTTATAATTTTGCACCCTAGACACAGCTTCCAGACGCTCTGAGAACGGTACTACGGGGCATGCTCAACCTGTTGCAACTGGGCCCACAGTCAAAACCAACTCACAAACTCCCAAACACTGCCAGAATTCTACGAGAAATAGGGGTCTTGTCTTACTGTATGGGCCTGACGGAGGAGTCATCAAGGAAAATCGGGGTGCCTCTCCCCAATTTTCCCCCAGGTCTCAGATGGAAGACCGGGGGGGGCGCCTCGCTGATCTCGGCATGTTTGTCCAGATGGTGTCTGTCTTAAGAAGGACGCTATTGTCTTTTAGACCCCGCGCCTCCTCTTTCAACAGGGCTCCCATTTTCCCCTAGCAACTTATCCTAGTTTTTTGCCTACATTTTTTCGGCCTATACTACCTATGTTTGTCTTGGGTCTACATTATTATTATCTACAGTTCCCTTAGTAACCTAATATTAATATACAACAGTAAAACACCTACCCCTTTTCCCAAGAATAAACTATAAATAAATACATGCCTCCAAAATCCATCCCAACCAAAGAATGCCCATTTTTGGGTGTGGTATAAGGGCCATCCCTCACCGTCCCGTACGGCCATGCTGGATCTTCCGGGAACTTTAGGGACCAAATAAATTTTCCACATCCTACCGCCGGCGAAGGAGGCGCAATCCAGACAAGTCGCCTCCCGCAGGCCCTCCCAGTGGGCCCGGGACTTGAGCACCGTTCGACGGGCGTCCGGCCGCCACCCGGGTCAACCTCTGGTCAATTTTCCCTCATTTTTCCCCGGTCCACCTGTGGATCTTGGAGGTAAAAGCCTGTTGATGGGTCTTAAGTCTCGACACCATTTTTTCCACCTTAAAAACCCATTCTCAACCCCCCCCACCTGTCTGGGTGGGTTGACCTCCAGGCCAAGAGGCCATTTGCCGGGGCGCCTCGGATTCTCCCAAACACCAGGCCCCTTCACTTAGCATCATCTTTTTTGCCTCGGGTGGCACCATAGAAATGTTCCCGCAAGGTTTCAATAATCCCTGCGCCAAACCGGGTTCCATTTGTCCAGGATGTTCACCAGTCGTTGTACTCCTGTGCATTTCTTCATTGAGGGGGGACCACTGGCCCCCAAAAAATAATCCAGCTCCTTGGAAGACTGACTAAAAAATTGCAGGGAAGGGCTCAATCCCCTTTCCCAAAACAGCAGTGACTGGGGTGGAGCTTCCTCCTAAATCCCATTTTGTACGTGGGTCAAGGCCTTTTATTAACTCTTGCCTCTATCTCAACAACACGTCCTCAGTTCATCAAAGCTCACTCCCTGCCGTGAAAAGCCCTTCCGAATGCCCCTTTTTGACTTGCCCCCATGCGTTCATAGAATCCCCCTTGAAAAGGCGCCCGGGAGTTTATAACCTCCCTCGCACTCTGTTCCTTCGGGTGTTCTCGTACTTCCCGTTGCCCCTAAGATCCTAAAAAACTTTACGGCTGCCCAAAACTTGTGCCATTGTCCGAGATAATCAATCGCGGGCACGAAATCTGGCTGAAACCTCCGAACAACTTCACGAAAGTCTCTGTTGACATATCTTCTGCCAAAACCCAAATGCACCGCCGAGATCACAAGTAAACGGGCAGAATATCTTCTGATGGCCCACCCTTTCGTCCCCCGGGGATCTTCAATTGATAGCCCCAGTATAGCCTATCCCACAGTCTCAAAGGGCCGTACTAGTACCCGTCCTGGGGCAGGGGGGTGGACCGGGGATGGTAGGGTCCTCCCATTGTCCCCCGGGCAGACCGTGCAACTCTTTAGAACCCCTTTTGACGGGCAGCTCGACCCTTCAGTCCCAGAAATTTTCTGACTAGCAGGTAGGTTCTCCAAACCCCCATGAAGGTCCTCTGAGGGCATCTGAAACAATACCTGTCACCCATCCCCCTTTCTAAATAGCAGGGGATGTTTGGCCCCCATACTGAGCTCAGATTTTTTATTCCCCCCCTGCATCTTTTTACCCCTCATGATCTGGAACAATCCCAATGGGAACCAATTTACTGTTCCCTAGTCGTTGTCTTTGGGACACGCGTCCGACGCCATAACCTGCTGCCGGTCGCAATACTTCCAGCACCCGGGAAACCTCCCCCTTTTGGTACGCCTTTATCCTTTTCTCGGGGACCCACAAGAACAACTGTCGACCTTGGCTTCCCTTGTCAGCACTTCCTCAAAATTAAAATACCATTTTCCGGACCCTATAATTTTCCTCCAAAGGATACCCGGGGTCAAAAAATTCATGTCGGGTTCCCCCGCAAAGTGTACTGGCGCGGGTTTCTCCACGTTTTTCGCTCCGCCAGCAATCGCTTGCCAGTAACCACCCTGGGCCCTTGAACCAAATCTCGCTTTTACCAGTTTTTTTTTGTGTCACCCCTCCTTATCAGCGTCGGGTTTTGATCTTAGGGAATACAGAATTGTTGACGTTACTGTAGTTCCCGATCTCCTTTTTCCCATTCCCCCCGACAAGGGGGGCTTAGACCTTCGTTTTGGACCCACTGTAAAAGGGCCACCTCCGATCTGTCCTACATAGGTGTGTGTCACCCCAGATTACCAACACCTCCCCTTATGATGACCCAGTCTTTCTCCCCCGCAACATCGCCGTGAGCTCTACTTTGGGATCGAGCAATCCTTTAGGGGTGCACCCCCCCCACGACTGGTGACCAGATTGACTTTTTCCCCGGGCCCCCAAAAGCTACTGCCCCCAAAGCCCTGGAGGAGGCATTGCAGAAAACGTCAAGTCTAATCCCCCCCCGGGGCACCCCCAGGACCCCGGGGGAAGTGAACTCATGCAATTCCGCAATCTTTTTCTAAACCGATCCCACTCCTGGCAGACTGTTTCTGGGAGGGGGCGTCCCAACCTGGGTTTCACTCCCCCGGTCTGTTGCACTACATCCCCCCTCGAATGGTGATGGGTGTCCCCAAAAAAACCCAAAGGAATTTAAGGCAGTCTGCACTTTGCTCACAAAGACCTCCCGGGCCCCCCCTTTCCCTCGGGTTTCCTCTTTCCTAAATCTTTTCCTTCCCGTTTTTTTTCCCTCCAGTCCCAACCTTTCCTCATCATCCTCTTCCCTTTTTCAACCCCTGCCCCGCCTTTTTTTCACCCCTTCTCCTTCTGTCCAACTCTCCTGTTCTCTTAAAATTCCCAACAGCCTTTTTCTCTGGGGGGTTTCCCTTCTTTTTCACTTTAAAAAAACTTAATTTCCTTTAACGGCTTTCTTTACAAGGTTTCTATTAAGCCTTTTAAAAGTTTTTTCATCACCAAACCACTCCCTAACGTTTTAATAAAAACCCGCTTTCACCCCCGGCCCCCGAACCTTTTTTTGTTCCCCCCCCTTTTTTTGGCTGAACCCAAACCCCGGGAAACTTTTGTAAAAGTCTGTCCCTGGGGTGCTTTCTGTTGCTCAAAAAATCCTAATTCTGCGTCGGAGGGTGGGGAGCAGAAGCGTTAAGATGGTCTGGGACCCCCTGCCCGATTGAAAACAAACCGATGGATGGGTTACCGACCCTTGGTGCTCTGTGGGGGTTTGGTGCCCCATATTGGGCCCTTTCCAATGCCCAAGGGGCTGTTCCTAATAAAAACATCTTATTTTTCCCCCAGAAAACCCTTCGCAGGTGTTCACCAATGTTCAAATCCCCGTGCCTTTGAAATTTGGGAGGTTGGGGCCCGGTTTTTATGGGAAAGTGCCCCAAAACTATCCTCCCTGAAATCACATGGTTCAATAAACTCATAAACGCCTTCTTTGGGGGGGGGGCTGGTCACCTTTTTCCCCCTACCCCGTCCCATATTTATGGACCCGGTATGCGGTTTCCAAATGGGTTCGACAACCCTTTGTCCCACCCATGCATACCATACGCCTCAGTCCGCTGTAAAAACCAACCCCCCCTTTCCCGGGGTCACGGGAATGAAAATGGGTTTCCCCTAACATACCCCGCTAGTCCGTCAGGCCAACCCCCTCCTTTCCCCCCGTAAAAGAATGCTTAAACCCCCCTCCAGATTCCTACTTCAACTTTCCTGTAAACTTCGGGCCGCTAGCTCACACCCCAAACCCCTCAACGTTTTACTGCTGCAGCCCCCCTCCCTTTTTGTGGAAGATTTGGGCAGCCTCTTTATTATCAAGGCTGAAATTTCCCGTCGAGCCCGGGAACCCACCGCACATTGACTACTGGGTAAGACCTGGTTGGGGACTTCCCCCCCCCGAACCCTTCCCTTCCAACTTTTCCAACTGTCTCCGCTTCAAACTAGTGCTAGAACCTCCCTATGAAGGATCTCTTGCCCCCACTGTCGAAGAAAAAACGGGCATTTCAGAAAATTTTTCCCGTTTTGCAACCCCGCCATTATGGGGGCAAGGGCCCCCGAACCTTGAAACTGCCACCAAAAAAATTCTCGGGGCCTACTCGCCACCACTCATCACTACTTTTTAGACTTGTTCTTTTTCCCCCCCTTCCCCCTTTCTCGCAGTTTGCCTCCTACTTTGCAATCGGCTCATTAGGCACAGTGCACCCCTTTTGGGGGGTTTTCTTACCCCCTTCCAGCACCCCCGACCTCCCCCGAGTTGGGGCATTCAGTCCCTGGAAAATTTCCCACAACACTTGAAACAAATCTCAATCCCTTGTCGTTTAACTCTTTGGTTATAGGGGGTGAAACTTGAACACCCTAACAGCATGTTCTTCACAAAACACCACCATCTCTTACTGGCCCTTGAATGACTTCTCCCTTGGGTCTGGGGTGGAGGACTTTTTCCTGGCAAAAAAAAAATCCAACCCTAGTAGGAGGTGGTTTTGCTTTATCTCTCAAGTATCTGGGGGGGTTTTATCGATTCACCTTGGTCAGCAATTTCTCCCCCCCAACCCATGCTCAGTGAGACAAAAGATCTCCCAACCCCTCAACACTGTTGTATTGTGGGAACCGGTTTTTTTCCCCATATTTTAATGCAAACCATGCACGAGTGCCAGCCATTTCCTCTGAATCACCTCGAGAACCATTCTGACTTAAAACCCCCCAAACATTAAATCTTTAAGAAATTCGTCAAAAACCCTAAATTTGATTCGAACTTTTCTAGGCCTGACAGTCATGGCAACAAGCCTCTAATCCAAAAAACCCAAAATTAGCTACCTTTACTCCCATATTGCCAAACTTTCCTTTAATTGGTCTTTGGGATGTTTTGGGAATTGGTGTCGGTTTGGGAATGCCGGACCAAGCCAAAGGGTTTACCCTTACAAAACCCAAAAGTAAAAAAAAACCAACCCCAAAACCCCACCAAACACCCAGAAACAAACCTTTTAACCCAAAAAAAAAAAAACCAACGGGGAAAATTAACACCCCCCAAAAAAAACCCCCCGACCCCCAAACTTTAAACTGTGAACTATTTGCTTTAACCCCTGCCCCTTTAATCTCTGTCCCCTCTACTTGCTTTAAAAAGTAAAATAGATACCTGTTTAAAGGTTTCCTCAAAAGGTAATTCTCTCAAGGGCCTTCTAATCTTTGCTCCAAATTTCCGGCCCCTTTTTTCCCCCCCAAGTCAGTCTTTTTCTTTCCCCGAGACCTCCCCTGCTTTCCAGGGGCCCCTTTAGTCCCGCCGTTTAATTTTGACTGGGGGCATGTATTTTAACTTCACCTCCAAATTTGGGGTTTTAGTTAAGATCACGGTACTAATTTGTACTTAAATTACCCACCTCACAGCACAAACGGTATTAGGCAAGAAAAACAGCCAAGGGTTTTCTCAACAATTTTTATAACTCCCTTTAATTTTTGACTCTACTCTGAATCAAAAATGTACACTATTACTTTCAAATCCCATCAAAATGGTACGTTGAAAGTTTAACCTACACTTAACGTACAATCCCAGCAAAAAATTTACAGGACTTAACCTAGCTCAGGTACAATTCACAAATCCCACATAACATAAACAAAACAAAAAAATCACCAATAAAAGTGCAGTATACAAATTAAAACACTTGGTTAACCAAAAAAATTTCAACAATTAACTTGGAAACAGAAAATAAAAATGTAGTAAACAGCTTGGCCTAACTGTGCCCAGCTTACTCTGTCTAGCGTGAGGGTTTGGAAAAGGGAAATCCTAACCTAACTAGGTGCTATAACTTAAACCAGGCTTTATAACCCCTGAAAAATAATAACTGGGTTAAATCTGTCCTACTACTAAACTTTTGTAAATATTGCACAAGCCTAGCCAAAACTGGGGGCTACCTTGCAAATCCACGAATACAGTGACCCCCGCATACCGATGGCACCACTACAAAAAATCCGCATACCGCTTGCTTTAAAATCGCAAAATTTTTCCCCCTCCATACCACTAAAAACCCGCTCACCGTTTTTCGTCCGAACACGCCAATTGCCCCTCACCCCCTCAAAAGGCCGCCCGTCCATTGTTTACCAGCCACCTCCGGGTAACATCCAAGCATAAAAAGGGGAATATTTCGTATTATTACAGTGTTTTCGGTGCTGTTTCGGAAAAAAATGACCATGGCCCCCCAAAAAAGCTTCTAGTCCCAAACCCTACACCATAAGGTGGAAATTTCCAATAAAATGAAGAAAGAATCAGATAAGTATGAAATGGGTGCGATCGCCAACCTGGTCAGGTGTACAAGAAACCCCAACAACCATCGCACATTGTGGGAAACCAGAAAGGAAAATCAAGGGCTTTTTGCCAAAGGTTTTAACTGTGTTTTCAAAAAAAAAGATCCAAGTAAAAGGAAGATGTTGAGAGACTCTTTTTTGGTGTGGATAAATGAAAAACAGCTAGCAGGAGATAGATTCCAAGCATCATAACGAAAAGGCAGGAAGTTGCTCAGGATTCAATTAAAAAAATCCCCTCAACAGTGAGTGGGGAAATTTTTAAAGGCCCCCAAAGGTTGGGTTTTAGAATTTAAGAAGCGATGGGTACATATGTATAAGGCATGGTGAGGCTGCCCCTTTGGACCACAAAGCGCTGAAAAATATGTGCAGAATTCAAGAGTACAAAAGACTGAAGGGGAAACTGACCCAAATGTTTTAATTGCGATAAACAGGGCCCGTTTTGGAAAAAAAGCCAAACAACCTACTTACTCGGAGGGAAAAAGGGCCCCCCAGGGCATAAACCTATGAAAGACGGCTTACTTTGTTGATGTTTTCCAATGCAGTGGTGATTGCAAAGTTAAGCCTTTTTTAGGTTCCTCAAATCCCCCCGAGCGTTCAGGGAAAAGAATGCCCAAGGGAATTTGTGTGTGCTGTGGAGGGCAAAAATAAGGCAATGGGTCACTAGGGACTTTTTTCATAACGGTTACACCATCTTTGCCCCCAATTGAAAGATTACCTAACTGAAAAGAAATTAGAACTTAAGTGCCTCCTTGTTAGACAAGCCCTGGCATCCTACAAAGGCAGAGGACTTTAGGGCGACTTTTTAAGGGAAATTTTTTGCCTCCTAATCCACTCCTCTCCTGCACCCATGACCCCGCAGGGTTTTTGCAAACTTTAAAAAACTGACCAAAAGCCCCTTTTTTAAGGTGCTTTTTTAGGACCTCAAAACCAACTGACTCTAAGAGAGTTTTTTAGAAGCAAATTTAAAAACCTTTAAATTTTTGTAAACCTTATAGGGAAGGCTTGGGAGGAGGACTAAAAAACCTTGAACTCGCTTGGAAGAAACGGGCCAATGTGTAGACAAAAAAGGGTTTTTGAAGGGGTTTAGGCTAACCCGAGAGGGTTAGCCAGTTGAGGATCCATTTGGCATTGGGAAAGTCCTTGGGGGTTGGAGGTTAGTGGGATGAGTGGAAAGTTGGTGGAGGAGGCAATGAAGAACTAACCACTAGAGCGATAATCAACTTCAAGAGCAAGAGCCAACCCCAAAAACTGGTTTAGAGGAGGGGAGAGAAAATTGAAGAAGTTGCCTCTACAAAAACTAAGGAAATGTGTGCAAAGTGGGTTGAAAAAGGGGAAACCTTTTTTGATGAAAATCACCCTCACAACAGCTTTGCAAGCCGGGTTGGCACCTGTACACTGACAATGTTGTACAACACTTTAGGGAAGTCATAAAGGACGAGAGGTACAGGCCACTATGGACAGATATGTTGTGCGAAGAAGTCCAGTGACTCTGAAGCGGTCCTAGTGGCATTAAAAGAAGAAGGGAAGTAACCCCAAAAAAGGACTCGACCCCTCAAGTCTTAATGGAAGGGGATTCCCCTTCTAAACACTAACACTCTCTCTCCCCCCTCCTCCCATCCCATCCATCATCACCAATCTTCAATAAAGAAAAGTGTCATGTAAGTGTGCATGCCTTTTTCAGTTTGTGTGTACTAAAAATAACATTTCATGCGGGAAAAAATTTTTTTTTTTTCATACTTTTGGGTGTCTTGCACGGATTAATTTAATTCCATTACAGTGGACCCCCGTTTAACGATATTTTTCATTCCCGAAGTATGTTCAGGTGCCAGTACTGACCGAATCTGTTCCCCAAAAAGGAAAAAAGTGAAGTAGTTTAAGCCCCTTTTCAAACCCCCAAAAAATACACGTAAAAACCGCACGTACAAAAAATACCTTACAAATTTGGCCCACGGGAGGTGATCGTTATGCGGGGGTCCACTGTATTTCAAGGGGAAAAATTTTCTTTCACAAACCGAATTTTTTCGCAAAAAAATTTCCCCCCTTTTGCACGGATTAAAATCGGAAAGGGGGGGGTCCACTTTAATCAACAAACAAACGCCTCCTACTCTGGATTACTTGTAATCATTTGAAAAAATAATTTAAATTCACAACTTCTCTAGCCAAACCGGGCCTGCCTGTAAATTAAGGCAAATAACAATTCTTTTGTATAGTCAGTTTTGGCCTACCCCTCTGAAAAACTGGGCCTAGGGTGCTAACTTAACCAACTTTTTTAAACGGGTTCCTAACGGGCCTAGCAATGAAAAAAAAACCTAGCAAATTCCACATAAACGGTTTTCAAAGGGAAACCATTTTTGTAAAATTTTTTGGATTTGCCTCCAAGTGGGGCCCGCCTCCCCCTGGAAAACCTGTTGAAAAACCGGGGAGCTCGAGGGAAAAACCTCAGCCTCACAAGGGCTTATAGGACAGTTTTTTTCACAAATGATTGATGTTCAAAAACCGCCGCTTTGCACGTATAAAGGACAATTTTACTTGGTGTTGCAGCATATACCCCTGATTCCTTAAACTTCCCAAGCTTAGCCTTCCCCCTTTTGGGGATTTCCCCTCTCAGAAACCCCCTTGAAAACCGGGACCCTTTAAATTCCCTGAAATATTCAATAAATAATTAATGCCCGGGCCTGCACCTCAAAAATTCCTATACCCCAAGAGGGTATGTATCCCCTATTATAACTTGCAGACCAACCCATACTTCCAGACTGCCCCTGAGACACTGGTACTTCCCTGGGCTTTGGCTCAACCTGTTGAAACCCCCGGGCCCAAACAGCAAAACTCAACTCAAAAAACTCTCCAGCCACCCCCAAATTTACGAGAAATAGTGGTCTTGCCCTTACTGTAGGGGCCCAAAAACGGGGGGAGGTCTTTCTAGGGTAAAATCGAGGTGCCTCTACCAATTTCCCCAGGTCTCAGATGTGAAGACACGTGGGGGGGGCCATCTGCTGATCACGACATGTATTGTCAGAGGGTTTCTGTCTTAAAAGGGAAAGCTATTGTCTTTTAAAACCCCGGGCCCTCCCTTTAAAAATTTAGGGCTCCCCTTTCCCTCCCTACAAACTTATCCAAGTTTTTTTGCCTACATTATGGGCCCTATTACTCCCAAAATTTTTAAGGTTTTAAGGCTACATTATTATTACTACAGTTCCCCTTAGGAACCTAATAAAAAATACAAACAGTAAAACTACCAAAACCCCCTTTCCCCCTGAAGAATAAATCTATAAATTAAAAAACATCCCAACCAAGAACCATCGCCGACCAAGAGAATGCCTCAGTTTGGGTGGGTATAAGGCCATCCAGCTCACCGTCCCGAAACGGCCATGTTTTGGATCTTCCTTTGGAATTTTAAGGGACCAAAAAAAATTTCCACACTACCCATAAAACCTTTATCCACCAATACAAATCTAACAAACTATTTTCATTAGTGCTACATCATACCGATATTTATTTATCCTCTTTTTCATAAAAAATGTATTACTTTTACCAAATTTCTTTCTACACAAAGGGCCCCCCCAATTAAAAGGCCCCCCCCCAAAATTTTCATTTACCCCTTTTTCCCCCCCAAATTTTTACCTTTCTTTCCCCCTCCATAACAATTTTTTCCCCATTTAGCATTGAAATCCCCCAAACCAAACCCTTACTCTCACACTTTATTCAAAACCCCCCCCACGCATTCACTCAACATTTTCCCCGAATCTCCCCTCTCTCCCTACACTTCTCTCTTTTCCAGGTTTCATACCCTTAAATATAACCCACTTTTTTACCCTCCATTTTTGCATAGTGTGGGGAAAAGACACGAGGGACTCAAAGAGTGCCTTGTATTGCGACTGGGTTTTCTGTTGTAGTTTTCAAACAAATTTTAAGCGTAGGGTTTTAAAATTGGAGTTTAACCCCCCTTTTAAAGGGGGCCAAAGGCCAAAAAACTGAATTGGTGCCCCCAGTGCCAAAAAATTTTAAAAAAAAAAAAAATTTTTTATTTTTTTTTATGAAAAGGTAAGAATCTTTTTTTTAAGGTTTAAAAAAAAAAAAAAGTTCCCAAATTTGATGGAAAATTTTACGAAATTTTTGCTCTCGCAAATTTTGATGTGTCAGCGAAATTTTTCGAATCGGCGATTTTGCCCAAATTTTGACTCAAAATTTAGGGGCCCAATTTCATTTTTCCAGTCGACCAAATTCTTAACTATTTCACTAGTATTACTTCTATTCTATTTTATTGAGCACCCCCATCTTCCCCCCCTCAACCCCAATTTTTAACCTTTTTACTGCGCAACCCTCAAAACCGAGGTTTTCTTTCCCGGTGGGGAAAAAATTTAAAAAAAAAAAAAAAAAAATTCCCTTTTGAAATGGGTAAGAATCCCTTTTCCCCCCGATTGTAATGACCCCAAAAAAACGAAATTTTTATGGAAAAATGAAAAGGAATTATGCTCTCCCTGCGAAGTTAACGACCTCGGCGCTGTTTTTCAAAACGGCATTTCCCTCACTTTGAACCCTAAAATTTTTTGGGTAATTCAATTTTTTTTCCAGTTGCCCAAACTCATAGCTATTTTTTTAGAAACTTCCATTTTTTTCTATCGATTGAGTATAAAAACTGGCCCCCCTTTTAAACCCATTTCAACTACCCCAATAATGGGGGTCAGAAATTTGCAAAATTTTGGGCCCAAATTTCCCCCGAAACTAAAAAAAATTTTACCAATTTTAAAATAAGGTCCCCAAAAAAAAAAATGCAGACATTTTCCCAGCTCTAAAAAATTTTCTTTTTTTCATCAGTTCCCTGTCTCCCCCGGGCCCCCCTGATAATTTCTCTTGCTTTCTATTTTTAATTTTTTTTCCAAAAAAAAAAATAGAAGACTTACAAAATTTTGTAGACTATTGCAATACTGAAATAATTAAAAAAAAAAACATCAAACCCCTTCATGAACTGCTATTAGAATTTGGTAGTTTTGGGCAATTTTTTGGACAATGGCATCATTTGTTTACTTCTGAACATTTTGGGAAAAATCAAACATTTCCCCTACTTTGAGCCCCATTTCTGGGGTTCTTTTATAGTAAAAATAATCAAAATCACCTCTATTTCTTTAAATATTTTTTCCCATTCTATAAAATGAGACCAAAAAAAAACGAAAAACAACAATAAATACTATACGAAAATAACCCAAAAAAGTCGGCTTTAATTTAAAAAAAAAAGGGTCGGAGTTTTTTTTCCATTATGCACTGCGGCTCCGGGGATTTTTTTATAGGTGCACGCTGCCCACACAGACCCATTCTCCAAGTGGGCCTACCAGCTTTCTCCTGCTTGATTGAAGCCGCTGAATTTATGATTATACAGGGGACCCCCGCAAACGATGGGCATACAAGCGATTTTTCCGCATAACGTTTACTTTTATCGCAAAATTTTTGCCGCGTTTACCATTAAAACCCGCTTACCGATTTTCGTCCGGCGGCCCAATGGCCCTCACCCAGCCTCAGTGCCCCCCTCCATTTTTTACCACCCACCCTCCCGTAACATCCAAGCATACACTGGGAATATTTCGATTATTCAGTATTTTGGGTGCTGTTTCGGAAAATAAGTGCCCCAGGGGCCCCCAAGAAACTTCTAGTGCCAACCCTGGGTAAAAAGGGTGAGAATTAGTAGGAAATTAAAAAAGATTTTAAAGGGTTTGGGGGGCTCCGAAAAGCCTATGCCGTTTGGAATCCCATTGGCCTACTTAAAAGTTTAAAGGAAATTGTGCACGGGGTTGAACTGCAAACCTTTATAGATGAAAACACCCTGACACAGCTTTGCAAGCCGTGCTGGTGACTATTTCAATGACAAGTTGTGGCCCATTTTGACAATGTAAAGGACGGAGTACAGAGCTCTATGGACAGAATTTGTTGTGCGACAGAGGTCAGTGCACTCTCAAGCATGGTTCCTAGTGGCATTTAAAAGAAGAAGGGAAGTAACCCCGGAAAAGGATTTGCTATCAAGTCGTAATTGGAAGGCATATGCTTCTAAACATAAGAAATAATCTCTCCCCTACTACCATCCCATCAGATCTTCACCAGATCTTCAAAAAACCTAAGTTCTTTAATTGTGCATGCCTTTAGTCCAGTGTGTGTATTAAAATTAACATTCAATGGTGGTAAAAAAAAAATTTTTTTCTATTTTGGCGTCTTGCCGGATTAATTTATTCCATTATTTATGGGGCAAAATTCATTCGCAAACGATCATTTCCTCAACATGAGCCTACCTTGCAGCGGATTAAATCGTTTAACCGCTGATCCTACTGTATACGTCAAACACGGTACCTCGTAAGACATATATGTACGGCCGCGACAGTCAAAGGGTTAATGAGGAGCTGATCAAAATATCGACTTGGATGACAGCCAATAAACTTACGCTAAACACTGACAAAACCTACTACATCATGTTTGGTAGCAGAGCAGGAGTTGCGCAAATTAACATTAAGATCGACAACACTCTAATTGCCAGGCATAATGAGGGCAAATTCCTAGGCCTATACCTCGACAACAACCTGAACTTCAGCACCCATATCCAACACATAACCAACAAAGTATCCAAAACGGTTGGGATCCTCTCCAAGATACGATACTACGTGCCGCAAAATGCCCTTCTCACACTATACCATTCACTTATATATCCATACCTACCTATGCTATCTGTGCTTGGGGTTCAACTGGCAGCAACACACCTAAAGCCAATAATAACCCAACAAAAGCCCAGTAAAAATAAATAATCCAACTAAATCCATCCCTGGCAACATCCACACTTACTACTGTGCAATCTACATCTACAGGACCTTAAATTCCAACATTAACCTTGACCTAAAACGCTTTCTTGATAGTTGTGACAGAGCCCACAGGCATAACACCAGACACAAACATCTCTATGACATTCCCCGTGTCCAACTAAACCTTTACAAAAATTCAATGTATGTCAAAGACCCTAAAATCTGGAACACCCTACCTGAAAACTCTAGAACTGCAGACACATTCATTCACCTTCAAAACTACCTTTTAGAAAACATTTTATCTCCTGATACACCCTGCCCACTAATTACACGAAATACCACCTGGTGGTTCACACTTACACTCACTCACCCATTTGATCATAAACAGAAATATCAATCTCAATCTTAAAATAATGAATCTTAACTAGTCATAAGATGGCCTGTGATACTCCAATACTGAAACTATGTATAGTGCCAAAACAAAAGCATTCACATTGCTAAACTCACAAACTAGTATTTAGTCACTTAGCCATAATACCAACTTACCTCATAATTTGTAATATTTTAAATTTAAGATCTAATCTAAGTCTGCCCGAAATGCCTAGCCATGCTAGGTGTTCTAGTGGTACTCTGTAATTATTATTTTACTACATATAAACCACACAATAACCAAATTCTGTAAAGTCAGCATTGTAATCCTTATAGAGAATAAACTTTGAATTTGAATTTGAAGAAATCGCCAAGTCAACTGTTTCAACTACAAAATAAAGTGATTGGAAATTGGTAATTTGGCCAATTTAACACAAAGTTCAAAATATTCCAATTACAAAATAGGGTCCAGAAAAAACAATGTAGGTATTCCTGGCACTAAACTAACATTTCTTCTGTTCATTAGTTATGTTTTGAGGCTTTACAAATAAATTCAATTTTGATTTTTTATTCACACAATGAATTTTTATTCTCACCAAAAAATAGAAGATTTACTGTTATGTAATATTGTAATAATTGTATAAATATCATCACCAATTGTGAATGTATATAGACCCACCAGCTGGCGTGTATTAGACGTGTGAGGGGCGTTTGTTTACCTCTTGAACATCGGCAAAAATTTAACATTTCTGCTACTTTGAGCTCAGTTTCAAGCCATTTCCAGTACTAAAACCAATCAAAATCATCTCTATTTCTGTAATATGTCTTCCATTCTATCAAATGAGACCAAGAAATTGCAAATACAACTATAAAAAACATACGAAAAAACACTACAAAGTCGCTGTTTTAATCGAAAATCACGGTCTCAGTTTTTTCTCATTATACAGTGTGCTGCAGGATTTGTTTTATGTGGTGAACACATACCACATAGATGTATTCTCTCATATCTAGGCCCAAATTTACCACTCACAGTTTATCAGAGTGAGCTGAGCTCATGGCGTAGATCTACGGTTTGGACCCTGAACATAAAGCCATAGATCTACGGGACGGACCCTGAAAGGGTTAATGTTCTGTATATATAGTAAGCACAATAACATGAGTGTATGTCTCATATACTTAGTAGGTTCAGGCTTTTGAAAAGTGGTGGGGTGTACTATCTGGCAGAGGAGCTGGTAATCATCTGCACAGCAGCTTTTTGTTGGGTAATTAAAGGTTTAAGGCTCTGTTTCCAAACAGCACAAAAAATGTTTTGTCTATGTTGAGAGTGAGTTTGTTCCTCATCATCCAATTACTGTACATATTTTTAGCAGCTCATTGTTTACAGTGTCTCTATGTATAGGTGGGTTTGAGTGGGAGTAGACATAAGTAGTGTCGTCTGCAAATAGAACTTGTTTAAGGAGTTGAGATGCATTAGGGAGATCACTAAAGGGGATGAGAAAGGGGAGTGGGCCGGGACACTACCCTGGGGAAACCTCTGACAGCTACAGGCTGGATAGTGGATTGACTTCATTTCATATATATACTGGTGTCTATCATTAAGATAAGATTTTAGGTAATCAAGGGAATGTCCTCTGATGCCATAATGATTTAGTTTTAGGTGCGGGAGATTGTGGTTCACTGTATCAAATGCTTTCCATAGGTCAATGAAGAGCCCCAGTGGATAGTCATTTTTATCGAGGGCTGTATACAGTAGACCATTATATACACGGTAGTTACGTTCCTGAAAGTGCCGTGTTAGGTAAATCCGTGTTAGATAAACTAAAGAACTTTTGGGAAAAATATGGTTACTTTTCCGGGAGCCCCAAAAACCAAACAATTTTTTTCAGACCTCCAGATCTTACAAAAATAAAAATGAATATGTAATTGTAAATTTCATTGTCGTGATGAATTATGTTGTTTTTTTTACTGCTTAAGACTACAAATACAACAGAAATAAGTGTATATCTTACCTTAAATTGTGAGTGCTGGTGTTTGTTGATGATTATGAAGAGAGTGGAAAGTTATGCTGTGGCCTACTGGCTAAGGTGGATGGTATAGGTTCTGGTACGGAAATCGATGGTTGTAAATGGAGTGTGCATATATCCTGTAAAAAGATTTCTGGGCTATTTTTAACCCTGCAGCACATACGCAGCTGATGTAAGGTATCAACTGCTCTAGACACTGTTTCAGAGCACTGCTTCTAGATTTGTCAGGGGCCTCTTCAGTGAAAAAGTTAACTTTAAGTCAGTAACCCCAGTCAAGTAAGTCCAGTACGTCAGTCCAGTCAGTCAAGTAAGTCAGTAGGGCAGTCCAGTCAGTCCAGTAAAACCAATCAAGTAAGTCGTAAAGTCAGTCAGTCAGTTAAGTTAGTCAGTCCAGTAAGTCAGTCTGTCAAGTCAGTAAGTCAGTCAAGTAAGTTAATTAATTCAGTAAAGCAGTCAGTCCATCAAGTCAGTATGCCCAGTCAAGTAAGTCATTAAGTCAGCAGAGTCAATCAGTAAGTCAGTCAAATAAATCAGTCAATTCAGTCAGTAAGTCAGTCAAGTCAGCCAGTAAGTCTGCCAAGTAAGTCTGTCAGTAAGTCAGTCAAATAAGTCAGTTATTCATCACACAAACTCATATATTTCCCTCATTCTTTTTAATTGTACAAACTGGTGCTTCATTAAGGTCACAGGCTATCTCTTGTCTAATATCTGTACTTTCTTTGTTAACTCTAAGATTTATGCTTATATCTTTTCTTTCTTGCCACTTTCAGCAGCACTCGTATGCCTAATGGATGCCATGATTGCTTGGCAGCTACAAGATATGGAAATTAAAAGATCAAAACACAATTCACAAACACAGCTAGCTCCTAGAAGACAATCATAATGGACACGTATGTTGAAGGCTGGGATGGGGGTGGTGGGAGTGTCGGGTAGCGGGGAATGGCGGTAGCCCCCCCCAACACAATGGTCTGACCCACAACAAGGCGGGAGCTTGAGCTGGGGAAATTTTTCCACATCCGCAAATGGAACCGTGTTAAATTAATTTTATGAAGTGTTGTACATAACTGTGCCACAATTTTTCAATAGTGCAATAACCAAAACGTGGCAAATAAATCAGTGTAATATAACAGTCTACTGTATATTAGTTCGAGCATTTGTATAAGAGCATCATTTGTATTTTATTTGGTCTAAACCCAAACTGGCAGGGGTTATGTATGTTGCTGGATAAAAGGTAGGAGTAAAGTCATCTGTGTATTATTTTTTTGAATATTTTAAAAAGTAAGGGCAAGTTTGATATACAGTGGACCCCCGCATAGCGACCTTAATCCGTGCAAGAGGGCTGGCTGTTATGCGAAATGTTCGGTATGCGAATGAATTTTCCCCATAAGAAATAATGGAAATCAAATTAATCCGTGCAAGACACCCAAAAGTATGAAAAAAAAAATTTTACCACATGAAATGTTAATTTTAATACACACAAACTGAAAAAGGCATGCACAATTACATGACACTTACTTTTATTGAAGATCTGGGGATGATTGAATGGGGTTGGAGGAGGGAAGAGAGAGTGTTAGTTTTAGAAGGGGAATCCCCTTCCATTAAGACTTGAGGTGTCGAGTCCCCTTTTCTGTGGTTACTTCCTTCTTCTTTTAATGCCACAGGACCAGCTTCAGAGTCACTGGACTTCTTTCCGCCCCAACATATCTGTCCATAAATGGCCTGTACCTCTCGTTCCTTTATGACTTCCCTAAAGTGTTTCAACAACATTGTCATGTAATATCACCAGCACGGGTTGCAATAACTGTGTGAGGGGGATTTTTATCCATGAAGGTTTGCACTTTAAGCCACTTTGCACAGATTTCCCTTTAAACTTTGTAGTAGGCAATTTCTTCAATTTCTTTTTCTCCCCCCCTCCTTGAACCAGTTTTCCTCAGGTCGGCCTCTTGCGTTTAAGTTGATCTATCAGCTCATCAGTGGTTAGTTCTTCATTGTCCTCCTCCACCAACTCTTCCACATCATCCCCACTAACCTCCAACCCTAAGGACTTTCCCCCAAGCCACAATGGATTCCTCAACTGGCATAATCCTCTCCCGGGTTAGCCTCAAACCCTTCAAAATCCCTTTTGTCTACACATTCTGGCCACAGTTTCTTCCAAGCGAGTTCAAGGTCTTTCTTAGTCACTCCCCCTCCCAAGCCTTACCAATAAAGGGTTTTTTACAATTGAGGAATAAATTAACCCTCCAAAGTCCAAGGCCCCTTGAGTTTTTAGCACCTCCAAGAACTTTCAAAAATTTGGGGTTAATTTTTTTTTTGAAAACCGTGGTCTTTTGAGGAAAAACAAAAGTGGGAAAAAGGAGGAAAAACTTACCTATGGGAATTTATTTTCCATAAAATCGCTATTTGCCACTTGGGAATTTTAAAGGGGGAAATTTCTTACCAAACACAAATTCTTTCTTTTCACAGTTTACTATCCTTTCTATCATTGGGGCAAAAAATTGCCAATTGTTTAAAAACAAAAAAAGTTCCCGGAAATTTTAATTTGGCCTTTCACAAAACATACCATTTAAATTCTCCTTGAGGCATTCCTGCCTCTAACCTCTGTTCAATTGTAGTTTTGACTTACAAATAAACTTCCTTTTTAATTTACCATAGAATTTTTAACACCCAAAAAAAGAAGCCCGTTTTTCCCTTATAATGTTATTCTCTAGTGATTATTCCCCCCCCTGATTAATGTAGGTCGTTTGTTTTTCTTAAACACCGGCAAAAATTAAACCACTTTGTTTAGTTTCAGCCATTTCCATGTACCCTTAATCTCCTATTTTTACTGCTTTTTCAAAGAGCCCAAAAAACCAAAAACAAATTTAAAAAACATCAAAAAACCCCCCCTTTTTTTATCCAAAAATCAATTTCATTTTTTTTTTATAAATTGTCCAACTGTTTTATGTGGGGAACTACCCAAGAGTTTTTAATTTGGGAAAATTCCATCCCCCGTTTTTCAGGTGAGGAGATGGGGGAAAATTTTTTTCCCCCAAAGCCGTTCGGGGAGGGGCCCAAAAAGGGTTAAAAGGTTTTCCCCCTTTTAAAGAATTAGTTCAATCCAACAAACCCCTTTAAAAAGGTTTTTTTTGTTACATTTTTTGAATTTCAAAACCCTTCCGGGGGCTCAAGAAAATTTTTGGGAAAAAATTCCCCCTTAAATAAATTTAAATTATAAGGTCTAAATCCTTGGATACCGGGATTTTAACACCCAGGGGGCCTTTTCAATTTTTTGTTTAAATTTTTTCCATTGGGGGCTGCTAAAAAAACCCTAAAAAACCTTTTTCCCCATCCTTTTGGGTTTCCCCTCCAAAAAAAATTTTCCCTTAAACTTCCTTTTTTAACGTTTGGGGGTTTTCGATGCCCATAAAAAGGCTTCTTTTTTTTTGCAACCCCCCCTCTTCCCCAACAACTCCCTGTCTTATACCTTACCCTAAGTTGCCCCTTATAAAAAATCCTCGGGGGTTTTTTTCCCCCGGCCCTTTTTATCAAAAAAAACCCTTGGTTTTTTATCCTTCATTCTTTTTATTTTAATCCTACATATTTTTCACTGTTTTTCCAACTACCTAACCTGCCTTTAACTATTTCCCCCTTTTTTTAACTTAAAATTTTCCTTTAAATTCATAAATCTAGTTAATTTTTTTAAAAATCCTATGCAATTTAAAGCCTTTTGCTTTGTCTTTTTTTAAAATTTCCTCTGTTTTTTCTAAATTAAAAAAAAATAAATTTAAATTTTATTCCATTTTTTTTCCCAAAAAACACTTAAACCCAAAAGCCTTTTTTTTTTTTCTTTCCCCCAAAAGTAAAATTTGTTTTGGGTTTCTTTAAAATTTGGGTCGGGACAACACGCTCCACCACTCACTTCTCTTTCATATCTCTTTAATATCCTTGCCACCCTTATTCGTAGGGTTGGAACTAGAAGCTTTTTTGGGCCCATGGTCACTTATTTTCCAGATAAAGCACCGAAAACACTGTAAAATTTTAAAATATCCGATTGTAGTTGGTTGTTTCCCGCGGAGGCTGGCTGGTAAACAATGCCACCGCGGAACATATGAGGCTGGCTCAGGCCGCACATTGGCGCGTCTCGGACAAAGGGCGGTGAGCGGGTTTTTTGGGGGTAGGGAGGCAAAATTTTAGCGCACAAGCTCCGGTATGCGGATTGTACGGTATGCAATGCGTATGGTAAAGCGGGGGTCCACTGACAGTAGAAACCCTCATTTAAACCCCTTGACTGTACACAACCCCGAATCCTAAAGTGTCTCCTATGTTGCAAAATATTTAAAAAAATATATATATTTTTTCTTATGAAATGGAGAATTTTTTCCCCGATGGTAACGACACCAAAAATACAAAATTTGATGGGAAAACTTACGGAATTACCCTCTCGGGAAAGTTAGCATCCCCGGCGATATTTACGTATCTGCGATTTTCATCCACTTTGAGCCCTATTTTTGGCCAATTCCGTTTTTCCGGTCACCAAACTCATAGCTATTTCTTTAGAACTTTCCCTTTGCTCTATTGATTGAGACAAGAAAACCGCCCCATTTACCGATTTCAACTACCCAAAAAGTGGTCAGAAACTGGGAATTTGTCCAATTTTCATACAAATTAAAAAAGTGCTAATTTCAAAATAGAGTCCAGATGAACAATGCAGACATTAACGGCACTAAAATAACATTTCTGTGTTCATCATTCACATCTCCAGGGCCCCTCTTATATTACTCTTGCTTTCTATTTTTGAATTTTACTCACACAAAATATAGAAGATTTATTTTTATGCAGACTCTCATTATTGTAATAATGTTAAATAATGTCCAAACCCCTTTGTGACTGTGTTATTGATGGCTAGTTGGACAATTATTGGGCAATGAGCATTGTTACTCTTGAAACATTGCAAAATCAAACATTCCTGCTTACTTTGAGCTCTATTTCAAGGTCCTTTTCATCATGAAAACCAATCAAAATCATCCAATTTCAAAAACAGTCTTCCATTCTATCAAATGAGACCAAGAAAACGAGAATACAACCACAAATACTATACGAAAAACACCTCAAAGTTTGGGGTTAACCAAAAAACACAGTCGGAGTTTTTTTTCCCCATTATGCACTGCGTGCTACAGGATTTTTTTTAATCTGTGCACAATGACCACACAGGGCCCATCTCTCACATGTGGGCCTACCAGCTTTTTCCTCCCGCTTGATCTTGAAGCCACTAGAATTTTGGAGTACACATACGTCAAACACATTGGCTCGTAAGATTTTAAATAACGACCGAAACAGTCAAAGGGTTAACATGGTAGTTATGTTCCTGAAAACGCAGCGTTAGGTAAAATCGTGTTAAATGAACTGAAGACTTAGGGAAATAGGGGACATTCCTGAGAGCCCTCAAAAAAGTCAAACCCAAATTTTTTTTTTTAGACCAACAGATCTTTCAAAATGAAATGAATAGTAATTGTAGTTTTTATTGTCATGATATATTACTGCTTAAGACTACAAATGCAATAGAAAAAATACTATTTTTTTACCTTAAACGTGGGTAGTGTGTTTGTGGATGATTGTGAAGAGAGTGGATAAAGCATGGTGTGGCCCCACTGGGCTGAGGTGGAGGTTTGTTTTGGGTTTTCGGGAGAAGTGGATGGTACGGTTTTTGGTACTGAAGTTGATGGTACTGGAGTGTGCATAAATTCTGTAATGGGCCTCTGGGCACTTTTACCCTGCAGTACATTATACAGCTGATGGTAAGGCATCATCATCATCTGGTCTAGACCCCATTTCAAAGCACTGCTTCTAAATTTGTCAGGGTCATCTTCAGTTAAAAGTCTGCTAGATTAGCAGAAACATGGAAATCTCCCTGTAACTGCTGCAATGTTAACTGTTTCTCTCAGGTTCTTCCCTTTAGCTTCTTCTCTTATCTCCCTCCCATGTATCTGTGCATCGAGCTCTGCCAAAATTTTCCCCTGGACTTCGTCTTTATCATTATTATCTTCTAAGGCTCATTCACATCATCCTCCATTCATATCTTCAAACCACCACCTGGTAATCTTTCCCTTTCCAGGTGAACAATTTCCTGAACACCGACTTTCAAGCAAGGGAAAACCAGTGAAAGAATTAACTACAGAAGGCCATAACTTTCCCCAGTTTGCATTTAATGTTGATTGGGCACTTCATTCCATGCACTTCTAGCATAGCTGATAGCACTGTAATGTTAAACTTATTCCGAAGCTTGGTACTGCCAGGTTGGAGTCAGAGTCCATTGAAGCAACTAGTTTTTCATAACTTTTTTTTGTGTAGTTACACCTAATGACTTAATAACTCCCCAGTTCAGTGGTTGAATTAGAGATGTTTATTTGGGGGTAAAAATACAACTTTTACAGTGGGGTACCTCCAGCAAAGCTTGTGAATGAGTACAGAAATTATCAAGAATGAAGAGAGCCTTGACTGCAAGGTTCTTGTTGTACAGTAAAACTTGACTTCAGGAATAAAGTGATGCTTAAACCAGTCAATAAATATTTCCTCTGTCATCCAAAGCTGACTGGTTGACCTCCAAATTACTGGTAAGATGGGTTTTTTTTTACACCTTTCAAAGCACGAGATTCTTAGAGCATAAATAACCATGGGCTTTCACTTGAAATCACCTGATGCATTCCCACAAAGAAGCAAGGTGAAGCGATCCTTTGCGTCTTGAAGCCTGGTGCAACTTTTCTCTTGCTGACTGATATAAGTTCGTGTTGTCATTTTCTTCCAAAAAAAAAAATTGTCTCGCCAGCATTAAACACTTGATGTGGCTCATAGCCACCCTCAGAAATAATTTCCTGCAATTCGGGAGGGAAATTAATTGCTACTGGATAATCACGTGAAACACTTTCCGCCAGAAAATTTAATATGAAACTTATTAGCAGCTAAAGTTGTGGAACCAGCCTGTGCTAAACACAAACACTTCTTCAGACCTTCCTTCCTTATCACACACTGCTTTGAACAACTGTAAGGCCTTTTCCCTAATTAAGATGAAAATAATGCGCACCTTTTTGCTTTGTCAATCCACTCAAGAAAACAATTTTTCCCCTTTTTTTTATTTTTTTTGGGCCCCCAACGTGTCATTCTTTTAAATAAAATGAAAAATTTTGGGGTTTTTCCCATTACACAAGCTTGTACATGTGCCTCATTTTTTTTAATTTGTAAAAAATTTAAAACGCATTTTTAACATTTAAAAAAAATTTTTTTTTTATAAAATTTAGGTATTTTTACTATTTTTAACCCCAAAAAAAATTTTTGGCCTAAAATTTTCCAAAAAGGGAAAATAGAGGAAAAGGGGTTTTGGGGTTGGGGCATAGGAAAAAACGGGCCAGGGGGCCCCCCTTTTTGGGGAATTTCCTTTTAAAAAATTTACCAATTCAAAAGGGTTTTCCCCCTTGGCTTTTTTTCCATTTTTTTTTTCCCCGGGTAACATTTATTCCGGGGAAAGGCCCAAAATTTTTAAGGGTTTCAATTTTTCAAAAAATACCTTTTATTTAAAAAAAAACCCCAAAACAAAACCTTTCCTTTTTTGGGGTTTTCCCCTTTGTTTTCCCAAAAACAAAAAAATTACCCAAAACCCCAATGTTTTACTTTGGGTTATAATATATATTTTTAATACAACCCTTCAAATTTGTTCCAAGTTGGGGAAGAAAACAGGGAAGCGGGAGGGGAAAACCAAAAAGGAGGTCCCTTGGGGGGGTTTTGGGAGGAAAAAAAAAAGAGGAAGGGGGAGGAGGAGGAGGGAGGATAAGGATTAGGATAAAGTTGGGGGGGAAGGGGGAGGGGAAGAAAAGTCGTTAATGAAACAAATTTTTCCCCAAAATTTTTTTTCCTTAATTTTAAAAATTTTTAAAACTTTAATAAAATTAATAACAAATAAAAAAAAATTTTAATAATTAAAAATTTTGGTAAAATTAAAAATTGAATTAAAAAATTTTTCCCACCGGGCGAAAAAATTTAAGGGGAATAACACTGATTTAAGGGGGCTTGGCCTTTGTTGGGGGGGGTTTAATTTTGGGGTAACTAAATGCCAAAATTTAAAAATATTTTGCCATCCCCAAACCCTTTGGTTTTTGGGAAAGGGTTTCATTTCCCTCGGGATAATTTTCCCAATGTTTGCAATTCCCCACTTCCAACACGTCTGCCCAAGACCCAAAATACGGGAAAAAACTTTTTCCTTTTATCAAAATTAAAAATATCCCCCTTAAAAGTTGGGGTTAATCTTGGGGTTTAACCCTAAGAATTTTAAAAAATTTAGGTAACTTTGTTTTTATTGCCTGTAACAAAATTTTAAAAAAAGCCCAATTTTGGAATAAAGAAAATAATTTAACCCAAATTTTTGGGAAAGCGAATGACCCCAAAAAATTGGTTTTAAAAACCCGGGGGGGGGGGAAAAAATAAAGACCCAATATTTTTTCCATTTAAAAAACAATTGCCACCCCTTTTTTTTAAAACCCCGGGTGCCGAGGAGGGGAAAAAAGGGAAAAAAGTATAAAAAAGAAAAAAAAAAGGAAAAGGAAATAGGATTTTTTTGCCAGAAGGGGAAAGGGGAAAAATGTGGAAAGATTAGGGGGAAAAAAGGAAAGAGGAAAGGAGGGAAAAGGGAAAGAGAGGAGGAGGGGAAAAGGGGTTTTTTTGGAAAAAAGATTAGGGGAAGAAAAAAAAAAGAGTTTTAGGGAAAATTTTTAAAGGGGAAAGAGGGAAGGTTTTTAAAGGGGGAAAAGGGGAAAAAGAAGGAAAGGGGGGGGGGGGCATAGAAACCGGGGTTTGGTCCTTCATTTTTTTCTTGTCTTTTGGGGGGGTACCTGTTTTTCTGCCTACCGGGGTTAGTACGTCCCGGGGGGGCCCAAAAGGGGCCCCGTCCATCACTTACCCCCACCCCCTTAAAGCAATTTCCCCACTTTTGCCCTTTATTTCTTGGGTTACCAGGGAATTTCCCAAAAATTTTTTTTTTCCCCCCTTGGGGAAAAGAGAAACAACAATGAAAAAAGCCCGTTTAAAAGTGAATAGGGGAGGGGGCCCAAAACCTTGGGGTTTTACCCAAATTTTTCATAGAAAAAGGTTTTCAATAATTGAATATTTCCATACGTATACGGGGTTTTAAAAACCCCAAAATAAAAACCTTTTTTGTTGGGGGGGTTTGAAAACAAGGAAACAAAATTAAAAAATTTTTTGTGGGCTTTTGGGTTTTGGGTTATTTATTACCGGGGGCCCCTTTTTTGGTCCCCCATTGAAAAAACCCTTTTATGTAAAAAATTGGGGGCATAAAAAAAAACAAAAACCCTTTAAAACCCCCAAGTTAAATTTACCGGGGGGGGAAAGGCGGAAAAAGGGGCGCCCGCTTTCCCAAAAGTTTGGGCCCTTTTTTTCTGAAAACCCCACCAGGGGAAACCCATTTCCCCCCCCGGAAAGGAAAGGGCCTTTAAATTTTTTTGAACCCAAAAATTTGGGGTAAAAAAAAAAACCCATTTTTCAAAAAAAATAATCGAAACCGCCCCCAAAGTTTTTGGGAACCTTGCCCCTTAAAGGGGAAATAAGGCCTTCACTATATCCACCACATGTGAGCCACTCTTAAGCTTATAAAAACATGTACTATTTCGTTTTCTTCAAAATTCCTAGATTTTAAACCCGCTTAAAATCATTCTTCAATTTTTCAGCAACATTTGAAATGCCAATTTGGGTGCCTAATTGCATGCAAAATTTAAGAAAGGGAAATTTAAAATACATTTTCAAAAAAAACACAGAGAGCTTCCCCCCCCAATACATCGTCCAAACACAAAATGAACTGAACTAAAGGTTGGGAGGGGGTGGGGGTGGGTGGGGAGGGGGGCAGGAAAGGGGAAAAAGGGTCTCCCCCTGTGGCCCTTTGGGGGTCAACATTTAAAGGGGGGGGGGAAACTCCCAAATTTGAATAAAACACAAAATACGAAACCAAAATTTAAAATAATGTTTCCAAACTATCATAAAGTTTCCCTGTGATACCCCCAATATAGAAACTATGAAATTGTCCAAAAAAAAGCTTTCCCACATTGCAAAAATTTCAAAAAACAATATTTGTCACTTAGTTTTTTAGTCACTTAGTATTCAGTAAATTTATTTCCACAATTTTTTAAAATTTTAAAGGGTTTAAAAATTAAAAAAAGGGTTTCCCAAAAAGCCTAGCCAGGGCTGGGTGTTCTAGGGGCCCCCTCTGTAATTAGTATTTTAACAACATGAAAAAACCACACAATAACCAAAATCTAAAAAACCCCGCATTGTAAATCCTTATAGAGAAAAAATTTTTGGGGGAATTTTTAATTAAAATTTGCCCTCAAATGGTGAAACCCCCACCATAAATCCCGGGTGGATTTTCCGCCCCCCTAAAAATTTTTTTTCCCCCCTCCGTGAACCATGTTAACGCCTTGACTGTTGCAACCCCCAATCCTGAGGTGCTCCTGGGCCCAAAAAATTTAAAAAAAAAAAAAAAAAATTTAATTTTTTCCCTTATGAAATGATAGAGAATTTTTTCCCCCCGTTTGTAATGACCCCAAAAAAATGAACCCCTGATGGAAAACTGACAAAAATTAGCTCCGCAAAGTTAGCGACCTCCGAATTTACAAATCGGCAATTTCGCCCATTTTGAGCCCTATTTTCGGCTTATTCCATTTTTCCCCAACGCCCCAAACCCATAGCTATTTCTTTAAAACTCGGTTTTTTCCCTATCGTTTTAAAGAAACAAAAAACCCTGCCCATTTCCCCAATTTCAACTACCCAATAACAGGGTTAAAAATTTTGGGAAATTTTGGGAAAAATTTTCACAAAAAATTAAAAAATATCCCATTTCAAAAAAAAGGCCCAGAAGGAACACTGCATACTTTCCGGGCTTTTTAAAATAACATTTTTTTTGTTCATCAGTCATGTCTCCAGGCCCCTCTGATTTTAACCCCTTGCTTTCTATTTTGAATTTTTTTAAAAAAAAAAAAAATAAAGATTTACTATTATGCAGACAACTGCAAAACTGTAAAAATTGTAAAAAATAATGTAAAACCTTTTTTTGGACTGCATATTAAAGGGCTAGGGAAACATTTATTAGAAAAAGATTTCATTTTTTTTACTTTTGAACATTTTTCAAAAATCAAACACCCCCCCTACTTTGAGCCCAAATTTCCGGGTTTTTTTTTATAGTAAAACCAATAAAAAATCACCTCTATTTTTCTATAAATTTTTCCATCATCAAATGAACCAAAAAATGAAAAACAACCAAAATACTATACTAAAATAGACCCCTTTTTTAATTTAAAAAAAACCAATTTTTTTTTTTCCTCATTATGCATTTCCATGCCCCCGGTTTTTTTTTAAACATGGTGACACGGACCACACAGACCCATTCCTCACATGGGGGGCCTTTAACTTTTTTTCCCCTCCCTGCTTGATTTAAGCCACTAGAATTTATGATTAATAAAAGCCCAAACACGGGGGCTCGAAAGACGTATATATAGGGCCGAAACAAAGGCAAAAATTAAATTTTTAAACAAGTTTTTTATTATAATCAAAAAAGAAGCGCAAAAAATTTTTAACGAAGGTTCAAAAAAATTGTGCCAAAATTTTAATTTTCGTGCTAAAACCCAAACCCGTGCCAATAAATTTGGGTTTTTTAAAATGAGGGGTCTACGTAAGGTCTATGGGTTTTTTAACATCATTTGGGTTTCACCTCCTTTGAATATTGGGGAAAACCTTTGCGTCTTAGTACGGAGGGGGAAAGGTTAAAAGCCCTCGACAAAAATTTTTTTTAAAACTGTCAGTGTGTTTCCCTGGCAAGCCCAGAGGCCTGAATGAAATGATAGAAATTGTTTTTATCTCTCCTTTTTTTTTTTTTTTTTTTTTTTTAGAGGGGGAATCACCCTCCCTTTTGTGGGAGATTATTGGCATTTAAAAAAAAAAATTCCAAGAAATATGAAAAATTTTTTCTTTGAAAACCCCTGTTTGTAGGGAAAAACTATTTAAAAAAACGAAAATAGAATAATCATATCATACCATAAAAGAAATTTTATTTCGGGGTGGATCAATGTGTGCCTTCATTTTTTTCCCAAATTTAAATATTTCTCCCCGTTTATGCATAGCACTCTGATGCCTATCAGTCGACCACATCTCTATCAGGAAAAATTTCTCATATTACTGTGCATCTACTTTCCTCAATAACCTCTGAAGTGGAACTCTTTATCCAAAAGCCTAATCAATAATCATTACCATGACTATCTCCTCCAAATACCTAGGTGAAAAAAGTTAGTAAATTTTTAAGAGTAGAATGCCTCCATTGTAAAACTGCTTGAAATTCATTTAATTTAAATCTTCAAAGGTGACATTGAAAAGCCCTCAGCAATTACTGATGTCATCAATTTTCCCACAATGAAGGTCAGCTTATTGGTCTATAGATTGAAGATAAGGACCTGTCTCCTGCTTTCTGGACACGTATCACATTTGCTATTCCACTTATTCTAGTACTCTGCCCAGTTTGAAGATGATACTTTGAATAGACTTTGCCATAGGTTGCTAAGGATTTCTCCTTAAGTTTTTTTAGATGAATGGAGATTTGACTCTAGGTATTTAATTTATCTATTCTGATTTGAGAATCACGGTTACTAGTAACCCTGATCATCCATAACTTTTTTTTTGTACCTGTTTTCAACATGAATTTAATTATCTTCTCTGAGGAATTTTCACTAAGCAACTTCCTGCATAAAAAACTGGACAGGGGAATCTTAAGTAAAAATAAGGTAGCTGGGTGTTAGTCGACTTGATGGGAGGTCGCATCCTGGGAACAAAACTTACCTAATTTCCTGAAATCTATGCATAAACAAGGGGTTTCTATATACAGTAGTAGTATGGTCATTGATTGTCATCTAGAAATTATACCCTTGTACATATAGGAAATAAGATTATTTATTTATTATCACAACATAATACTGTATCTCATTATTACAGCATTCTGTAACTCATATTACAGCATGCTGTATCTCAATATTACAGAATACTGTCCTCTCAATAATATACAGCATGCAGTATCTCATTATTACACCATACTGTGTCTCATTATTACACCATAAACCTGTATCTCAATTATTAAAACCATACTGTGTCTCATTATTACACCATACTGTAACTACATATTCACCATCCTGGTCTCATTATTACACCATAGCTGAATCTCATTATACACATAACCTGTGTCTCATTATTACACCATACTGTGTCTCATTATTAACACCATAATGTGCCTCATTAATTATCAACCATACTGTGTCTCATTATTACACCAAAACTGCTATCTCATTATGTACACCATACTGTATCTCATTATTACACCATACGTGTGTCTCATTATTACACCATACTGTAACTCATATTACACCATACTGTGTCTCATTATACACCAAACTGTATCTCATATATTACACCATACTGTGTCTCATTATTACACCATACTGTGGTCTCATTATTACACCAAACTTGCCTCATTATTACAGTGATCCATACTGTGTCTCATTATTACACCATACTGTATCTCATTATTACAACCATCTGAATCCATTATTACACCATACTGGTCTCATTATGTACACCATACTGTATCTCATTATTACACCCATACTGTGTCTCATTATTACACCATACTGTATCCCCTCATTAATACACCATACCTGTGTCTCATTATTACACCATACAGTGTCATCATTATACTACCATACTGTGGCCTCATTATTACACCATACTGTGGTCTCAGTATTACATACCATACTGTATCCATTTATTACACCAAAACTGTATCTCATTATTACCCATAACTGTGTCTCATTATATACAATATACCGTACTGTGTCTCATTATTACAACCAATATCTGTGTCTCATTAATACACCATACTGTGGAATTCATTATTAACCATGACTGTCCATCATTATTACACCATACAGTGTCTCATTTATTACAACTATACTATAACTGAGTCTCCATTATTACACCAATACTGTGTCTCATTATTACACTATACTGGATCTCATTATTACACCATACTGATCATCATTATTACACCATAATCTGGTGTCTCATTAATTACACCATACTGTGTCTCATTACTTAACACCTAACTGGTCTCATTACCCAAATACTGTGGTCTCATTATTTACACATACACCGTGTCTCATTATTACACCTACTGTAGTCGCGAATATACGATACTGTGTCCATTACAGCATACTGTGTCTCATTATAGCTCATATACTGTGCCCCATTATTACACCATACTGTGACCGTCATTATTATTACCCCAAACTGTGTTCTCATTATTACACCATACTGTGTCTCATTATACACCATACTGTGGTTCATTATTACACTATACTGGATCTCATTATTACTGCCATACTGGATCTCATTAATACACCATACTGGGTTAGTTACCTCATTAAACCTCCTATGACAGTGTCTTCCATTAACTACACCATACTGTGTCTCATTACACTCATACTGTGTCCTCATTATTATACAATCCATACCGTGTCTCAGTTATTCACCATACTGTGTTTCTCAATATACGATATACTGTGTCTCATTAAATCATACTGTGTCCTCATTACACCATACTGTGTCTCATTATTACACCATACTGTGCCACTCATTATTACACCATACTGTTGTACTCGAATACTCCATACTGTGTCTCAATTACACCCAGTAACTGTGACCTCATAAATACACCATACAGTGTCTCATTATTACACATACACAATACTGTGTCTCATTATTATCAACCTATACTGTCTACATTATGTACACCATACTGTGTACTCATTATTTACACCATACTGGTTCTCATTATTACACCATACTTGTCTCATTATTACAGCCATACTGTACTCATTATTACAGCCATACTGTGTCTCATTATACAACCATACTCTGTGTCTCATTATTTACACCATACTGTGTCTCATATTAACACCATACTGTGTCCATGTATTACAACCATACTGTGTCTCATTATTACACCATAATTGTGTCCTCATTATACATCTATACAGATCTTCATTATTATACAAAACCATACTTGGATTCTCATTATTACACCATACCTGGTGTTCTCATTATTACATCCATACTTGTCTCATTATTACAGCCCATATTGTGTCTCAATATACACTATAACGATCTCATTATTACGACCAATACTGGATCTCATATTACACCAAACATTGTGTCTCATTATTACACCATACGTGTCTCGATACTACACTCATACGTGTCTCATGACACATACTGTGTCTCATTATTACCGCGCGGGTGGCGTTATGGGGGGGGGGGGGGGGGGGGGGGGGTTACATGCCCACTTACTGTGTCTCTTTATTACACATAACTTGTGTCTCATTATTACCCCCATAGCGAGTGTTCTCATTATACACACCATATTGTGTCCTCATTACACCATACTGTGCCTCATTATTACAGCCATACTGTGTCTCATTAATTACACCTTACAGTGTCTCCATTATTACACCAACTGTGCTGTGCTCATTATTACACCATACTGTGTCTCATTACACCATACTCTCATTATTACACCATATACTGTCTCATCTCATTATTACACCATACTGTGCTCATTATTACACCATACTGTGTCTCATTATTACACACCAATCTGTGCCTCAATATTACACCATACTTGGTGTCTCATTATATTATCACCATACTGTCTCATTCACTCTCCTCTCTCACCTTATACAGTCTCATTATTAATCAAACCATACTGTAGTCTCATTACTTACTACACCATACTGTGCTCATCTATCACCATACTGGTGTCTCATTATTACTCCCATACTGTGTCTCATTATAAACACCATACTTGTGTCTCATTATTACACCATTACTGTGCTCCATACAACCATATTGTGTCTCATTACACCATACTGTGCCTCATTATTACACCATTACTGTTTCTCATTATTACAACCATACTGTGTCTCATTATTACACCATAATGACGTGCCTCTTAACAATACACCCAAACTGTGCTCATTATTACAGCCATACTGTCCTCATTATTACACCATACTGTCTCACATATTACACCAATACTGTGTCCTCCATTACACCATACTGTTCCTCATTATTACACCAACTGTGCCTCATTATAACACCATACTTGTGTCCTCATTATTACACCCATACTGTGTCTCATTAACTACCATATTGTTCCTCATTACACCACACTGTGCCTCAATTATTACACACATTATCTGTGTCTCATTATTACACCATACACTGTGTTCTCATCTTACCCACCATACTGTGCCTCATTATTATCACCATACTGTGTACTCATTATTACACCATACTGTCTCTTTTTACACCATACTGTCCTCATTATACACCATACTGTGTCTCATTATTACACCATACTGTGTGTCTCATTATTACACATACTGTGGCCTCATTATTACACCATACTGTGTCTCATTATTACACCATACTGTCTCATTATTACACCATACTGTCTCATTATTACACCATACTGTGTCTCATTACAGGCATACTGTCTCATTTAAGTACAAAACCATACTTGTGTCTCTTTACACTATACTGCATTCTCAATATTATCACCATACTGTGTTCATTACACTATACAGTGTCTCACTTATTACACCTACTGTGTATCATTACACAATACTGGTGGTCTCATTATTACACCTCAGTGACTGTATCTCAATATTACAGCATAAAGTACAGTATCTCAAATTTAATTACAGCATGACAGTAACTGTATCTCAAAATTACAGGAGCGGCTAAAAGAGGTACAATATACCTGAAATGCGTTAGGGAGACACTGGTCAGAGAAATAGCAAAGCATCGAACCTTAAGCTAGAAAGAATCCTTTAGGAGTCAGGAATCGCGGGAAAGAACTAAAAGCCACAATGAAACAAAACGAATCCCAAAGTAAATTTCTTCCTCCATATGGCCAAATCAAAATCGAGACCACGTCCAGTATTGGGCCCCACTTAAACAAGAGGGTCCTACACAGCAGACATCAAGGAAATTAGTGGAGCTACTCAGTTCCCCAATATGACTCATTTTTTAGCAAAGCCGCTAACCAGACCTGCTAGGTCCGAAGATCAAAAAGAAATTTTTTTATGAGAGAGCCACAAAATTTTGATTAACACAGCCTATCCATGTTTATCCTGATGCCAAATGACTTCGAACAGGGCGATAAATGACATGCCCATGCACTCAGCCCCAGGGCCAGACCATGGAGAACTCTGTGTTCATCAAGAACTGCAAGAAGCCCCTTTACGAGCCTTTTCCATCCTATGAGAGGAGCATGGACACGGGGGTCGTCCCCACAGTTACTAAAAAACAACAGACATAGTCCCCACTCCACAATAAGGGGGCATTAAAGCAAACAGCAAAGAACTACAGAAATCAAGATCAGGGTGTCACTAGCACGTTAAGAGACCATACAATAAGTGTCAGGGGCCCGAGACTGTTCAACTAATTCAACTGCTTCCCCAGCATAATAAGTGGGGGATTACCAACAGACCCTTGGCAGTGCGTAGGTTCCAAGCTGGCACTGGACAAGCACCTAAAGTCGTTCCCTGACCAGGGCCGGGCTGTGTGGCTCGCAACGTTGGTTTTGTATGCACCAGCAGTAACAGCCTGGTTTGATCATGCACTGAGCTCACCAGGAGGCCTGGCGTCCACAGACCGTGCCACGTGGGGGCGTTCACCCCCGGAACTCTCTCCAGGTAAACTCCAGGTAAACATGTACATACTATCACCACTACTGCTACATTACTATATAGGTATTACTACTACTGTAGTGCTATATACCTATTACTACTGTAGTGCTACATACCTAATACTACTACAGTACAGTATATTACAACTACTATTACTACCATTCCTACTTAAAGGATATCCACATAACACTGTACCATGTTGCAGCCCCAAAAGAACAAAGCAAACCTTGTAAAATATAAGTAATAATAGAGTACTTCTGTTAATGGTGATTACCTGTAACACATGTATTGACTGTAACACAACTAACACACTGTGATACAAGTAACAAACACTGATTATCAAAAAGTCTGATCATGCAGATCTGAGATAGCCACTCACCAGATAACAGAACACTACACAACACACACACACCAATCTTTAATGATATCACAGTCTTTTCTAATGTTATCTTTCAAAAGTCACTGGCCCTTAACCCTTTGAGGTCGACAGGCCCTCTCCGAGACTTGTTCTCATGGGTCGGCCAACTAAAAAAAAAAAAAAAAACAATCTTATGAAAAGATAAGAGAAATCTTTTCCCGATCACTAACATTACACCAAAAACTTGAAAATTGGATGGTAAACTTACGGAATTATGCCTCTCTCGCGAAGTTAGCGTCCCTCGGCGATGTTTTACGGTCGGCGATTTTGCCCACTTTGAGCCTTCCATTTTCGGACTAGTCCACTGTACTAATACTAGTCGACTAAAAACATGAAAATTCGCTTAGAACTTGCCATTTTTTTCCTATTGAATGAGTGCAAGAAATCACCCATTATACAATTTCAACTATCATACAGTGGTCAGAATTTAGCAATTTTGCCAATTTCACACAAAATTCAAAGAATGCCAATTTCCGAATGGGTCCAGAACAAACAAGAAAAATACATATCCTGGGCAGTAAAATGACATTTCTTCTGTTCATTAGTCCACGTCTCAAGGCCCCTCTTACATTCTTTTGCTTTCCTCTTTGAATTTTGTTCTCACAAAAAACAGAAGATTTACTGTTATGCAGACTACTGCATTACGTAGTAAATAATGGTATGAATCATATTGGTGCATCTTGGCAAAAGAGTAGCATATTAGACTCAAAACTCACCCATGTTGAACATGTATTGGACGCTTGGCATGATATTGAGTTTACTTTATGAACTTTTGATAAAAATATCAGAACATTTCCTGCTGACTTTAGTTCAAATTTTTTCGAGCTACTTTTCTTGTAAAACCACTCAAAATCATCTCAATTTTTATGATATGCCTTCCATTCTATAAAAATAGAACCAAAGAAAACTAGAATACAACAATAAAGATAGTACCAATACGAAAAATACAGTGGCAAATAGTCGCTGTTTCTTATTTCAAAAAATCAGTTAAAATGTTTTTTTTTCTCATTATCACTGTTGTTGCTGGACAGGTTTTTTTTATACCATGCACACTGACCACATAGACTCGGCACTGCTTTCATATGGGAGGGCCTAACAGCTATTCTCCCACAAATTTGAGGGCGCTAGAATTTAGGGCGTACTAGTACGCAAAAACCCTGGGTCTTTAAGCAAGTACTCAGTACTCCGAAACCCTCATAAGGGTTAAGGAGCTAGTTTGTCTAAGGACTCTAAAAGGTATGTAAGTGGGAAACTTTGGCAAACCTATTACCAGCTTTTATGACAGAATCATTACAAAGAGAATCATACCAGAATAAGTGAAAATGGTAAATATGGTACTTATTTACAAAGCAGGAGATAGGTCATCAGATTCAAATTCTAGACCAATCAGCCTAACCTCAACTGTGAAAAAGTTGATGGAATCAATAATTTTGGGGGCAATTTGAAGCCACCTTGAAAGATATAACCTGATAAATGAATCCCAGCATGGTTTTACAAAGAAGTGATCTTACCTTACAAATACGTATACATGTACTAGTAGGTAGTAGGTAGAAGGTTGGTAGACAGCAACCGCCCAGGGAGGTACTACCGTCCTGCCAAGTGAGTGTAAAACGAAAGCCTGTAAATGTTTTATCATGAGGTAGGATTGGCTGGTGTCATTTTGTCTGTATCATAAATATGTCAAGATTACGCGTAAGTCTTCCTACTTCCTACTTACACTTAGGTCACAAACACAACATAATGTACAAGCATATTATACCGCACACCCTCTGGGTTTTTCTTTCTATTTTCTTTCTAATTCTTGTTCTTGTTTATTTCCTCTAATCTCCATGGGAAATGGGACAGAATTCTTCCTGCTGTAAGCCAAGCGTGTTTGAAGACAGGGCGACTAAAATGCCAGGGAGCAAGGGGGCTAGAACCCCTTCTCCTGTACATATTTACTAAATTTAATAAGGAGAATACTTCAGTTTTTTTCTTTGGGCCACCCCACCTCAGTGGGATACGGCTGGTACGTTGAAAGAAGAAGTAGTACTAACTCTTCACTAAGATATTCAGAACAGAATGCAATACTGCGTATACAGCAGTGTATGATCCCAGTGGTTTGGTAGCTTATTTTTGATAATAATAATAAAAATAATAAAAATAATAAAAATAATAAAAATAATAATAATAATAATAATAATAATAATAATAACAATAATACAATAATTAATATCCCCACTGTATAGGACTTCAGTGACGGATTTAATAATAGTCCTGCAGCAGGAACATAAGAACTTAAAAATAATGAACACTGCAACAGGCCTTACTGACCCAACAGGAGCAGGTCCATGTCCCCCGATCCGCCGGATTAGACCAATGACCCACCCCGGATTAGCCGCAATGACCCACCCATCTAGTCACCTACCTCACACACGTCATGGATGAGGCACTGCACCAGACCCAGCACACAAGAAAGTCCAGATCCAATTCACAACCCACTCATGCATTTATCTAACCTATTTTTAAAACTACACAACGTTTTTAGCCTGAATAACTCTTACTCGGGAAGTTTGTTCCAGCTCATCCACAACTCTATTACCAAACCCAGTCACTTTCCTATATCCTTCCCTGAATCTGAATTTTTTCCAACTTGAAACCTTGTTGCGATGTTCTGCTCTTGCTGGAAATTATCAACAGCATTGCCTATTTACATCCCCTTTATTTATTCCTTTTTTCCATTTATACACCTCGATCATATCCCCCTAATTCTAATGCTTTAGTTCGAGAGAGCGTGCAGATTTCAGGGGCCCTCAGTTTTATCCCTCATAGGGAAGATTTCCGATACATATGGGATAGTTAAAGTAAAAGGACAGGACAAGTGCAACTAATGTGAGACATTTTATTGTGGTAACGATTACGCTTTCACAGGAGCTTAATTATCAAGACATTAAAAACAATACATTGGACACAGAGGTATAATAAAAGGCTCAGAGTGAGGTGAATACTAGTGAGGTACCATTATCGAGATGTTCCACTAAGTGTAGTATGTAGAGTAGTAGTAGTAGTAGTAGTGGTATGACAAAAAGTAATAGCAATATGGTAGAGCAATTAATTCGTACCATGAGTAAAAAATAAAAAGCGTACTACTTGGTAACATAAAAATAGGGTTGGACAAATATAAACGGGAATGATGCAGCTTGTTACAGTGTTCACTCTCTGTGCTTTGTAGTAGTATAACAGGAGATACTATGTGATTGGCAGGTTTACTGTGTTTTCTTCCAGGAGGATTCTTGAGCTAAGACTTCGGAGATGGTGAAGCTGCCGTTGTTTTGTTTAATTGTAATTAGAAACAGCGATCATGCTGAATTCAAGAGGCACTTCTGCGTGTGGCGGAAATTATTTTCTTTATCACTAATTGGGCGTCTCACGAATTTCATAAGATGATTGGTGATATTTCGGTGGTTGTACACGGCGTTGTTTAAGTTGCGTCGATTTTTTATTTTTTTTCCTACATGCGATAATTTTCATTGAGGCGTGGTCGATGTTACATGCTGTTTCAACCAGACGTTAGATCATGTCACAAGCCTCCATAGAGTAATAGTGTAAAACTCCTGCATTGACTGGTTCGTGGTGCTTGGGTTTTGTCCTGGTTAGATCCTTTTTGAAGTGTCTAGAAGCGATGGCGACTCTGGTGTCCTTTTACTTTACATATTTTCGGTCAAATTCTATCAACAACTTTATTACACATGGGATCATCTTTGACATCCTCCTCTGTACTTTTCCAGAGCATTATATCCATCTCTGTAATACGGTGACCAGAACTGAGCAACATAGTCTGAAATGATGGCCTCACCAAGGATATATAAGAGTTGAAGAACAACTGAGACTTCTAATTATTTATACTCTAGATAAGAAGCCAAGAATTTCTGATTAGCCTTATGCGAACACTAATGCACTGTTTGTCTTTTGGTTTTAGATTACAGCTAACAGTAACTCCTAAATCCTTTCCAATAAGTAGTAATAAGATCTTACATATTTAGTATTTATGTATGGCATGGTTATTTAAACTGCCCCAACATATAGAACTTTGCATTTGTTACTATTAGAAACTGCATCTGCCACTTCTCCAACCTTTGCATTGCAATCAGTCTATTCAAATCAAGTGGGATATAAAATAGCCAATTTCAAATCCAAATACCTACAAAAACTCTCACATTGATAAACATTTACAGATTTTCCAACAGTCAAACATTTAGCCATTTAGTCAAAACCTAGGAAGTTATGAATAACTGAATGCAGCGCATGAACAAAGATCACATACTACTCTCAGGTGACTTCAATATAATCTCCTGCAGACCAGGACCCCCACCACGTTACAGAGAATTCCACAAAACACCATGAGTAACTGTATTGTTGCTAAACCACAAGTAACAAAACCTACAAGAGTTTTCAGAGACTAGTGTTTCCCTACTTGACCACATCTGGACACACCATATCCCCTTTAAAATCAGGCATAATAATACAGATAATACCACAGACGCACTACCTACTTTTCTCATAACAACTCTTGGTAAATTACCCAAGACACTACTAAAGTCACCTTCAGACTTCACATATGAGGCAGCCATTAATAACTTCACAACAGCAGTAGCAAACAATGACTGGCACACTGAGCTAGAAATCTGATACAGATATTGACGAATGTATTAATATTTTCTAAAAAAAGACACCAAAACCTCTATAACAAGCACTGCCCTAAACAAACATAAACAGATGACAGCTAGAGACTGAACAGTTCCCTGGTTTTACACACCCAGCATACTCAAATCCATAATACAAAACACCATTATGACAAAACAGTACAGAAGGGTTCCAGCATAACCAGAGACCAACAAACGTTACTCTTCAATCCTAACCAGCCCTCAGATAGAAAGGGCAAAAAAATTGTATTATGAGAACAGATTATCCAACTTACAGGTGTAATATAAAAAAGACCTGGAAAACCATCTATCAGAAATTCAAGGAACAAAAAAGATACACGAATAGCGAAATAAAATTAGCAAAAATCAGATGAACCCCAAATCCCACCAACAGATACAGCATACAGACTCATTGACTTTCTTCTCCACATAGGATCATAACCTTGCCAATACAATCCCAAGCTCAGATACCCCACCTATCATGACTACCTCACTGGCAACTAACCCCAACAGAAACAGACTGTTCTAGCTCCAGATCTACCCATAAACGAAAGTCTCCCTTATTATCAACACGCTAAAAAACAAGGCAGGAGATTTAAATACCTTACCACCCTTTATATACAAAAAAGTGTCACAATGCTATCACCAATTCATTGCAACACTCTTTAATAACATAATCCATTAATCTCCACCATTCCCCACATACTTCAAATAGCAAGGGCACCCCGATTCCACAAGATGAACCAAACAGAGTGAATAACTATAGGCCAATATCCAACTTACAACCCTCTCTCAAACATCTTCGATAAAATTAATTCATAAAACGATCTACTTCCTACCTTATCTCCCAAAACATACTCAACTAAGACCCCTGCCAATTTTGGATTCAGGCCAAATAAAAATTACTAAATGATCTGCATTATACACATGCTGAACATATATACACTGCAATATGAGAAAAAAGAAGTCCCACTGGGGATCTTCATTGTGACTTACGTAAAGCATTTGATACAGTTAACCAAGAGGCTTGCTCCACGTAAAATTGTCACACTAGGTATAAGAGGGCACTCACGCTCAACTACCTCAAGTCATAACCACAGCACAGAGCCAATATGTGTATGGCCAAAAAAATGGGGCAAACTCTTTCTGCACAACCAATTACAGTTGGTGTCACCACGGGAAGTGGTCCTTGGCCCTCTTCCTCTTTCTCCTATACATAAATTACCTACCAAATGCCTCGCAAATTACTCAAACCCACATTATTTGCAGATGACACTACATACGTCTCATCCCACCCGAGCCCAGTCACGCTAGCCAATACTGTAAATACAGACTTACAGAAAATATCTACCTGATGGGACTAACAAACTTTACACTAAACATTGACAAAAACCTACTTCATTCAGTTGGTAACAGAGCTACAGAATGTCCCCCTTAACATAATGATAAAACGGATCACCCTTTTATCACAAAGCTAGCAGAGGGAAAATTCTTAGGAATCCACTTGATAATAGACTCAAATTTTCATACACATATACAACAAATTTCTAAGAAACTTTCCAAGACTGTAGGCATACTATCGAAAGGCATACGGTACTATGGCTCCAAGTCCAGCCCTCCTGGCCCTTATGATCACTCCTTATTTACCCTATCTCACCTATGGAATTTGTGCATGGGGCTCAGACAAACAATTAACCATCTCAACCCACAAATTTACCCCAACCAAAAAAAGCTGCAGTCTAGAATACTAACAAATACTCACTATAATAGGCAGCACACTCCACCAATATTCAATACACTAAACCAATTCAATCATACAAAAACATTCATACTTCATTAACTGCACCTATACATACATAGAACACTTAACTCTGATATTAACCCTCCCCTCAAACAGCCTCCTTGCCAACCTCAACAGAACACAATGACCCATAAACACAAGGCACAGAATCACTCTTTGAAGTTCCTCGTGTCCTTCTCAACACTTTGCAAAAACTCAATTGTCACATAAAAGGCCCCAAAATCGGAACTCATACCTGTAAATATAAAAGAAACAATCCTGTATTATAAAATTCAAGTCTCTTCTCAAGATCACTTACTCACTCCAAAACCAAATATATACTGAATAACTGAACCTTTATAAATTGTATATCTTAATTTTCTCACAATTATATCACATAAATGTTAAACCATAAAACCCAATCTAACTTTACTATTTTTTAAATACACAACTAACAGAATACTCCATTCCTACTGAATGTACAACAATGCATACAGCCCTATGACCTGTCCTTTGTAATACTCATCTTGTGCTTTATAGTAATATGTTTACATTAAAAGTTTTTAATCACCGAAGTCATCATTGAGCTTAGTTTCATCTTAAGTTAATTTAAGACCAGCCCGTAATGCTATGCATAGTATAAGTGGCTTTGGCATACTGCCTCTTTTCTGTATTTTTCTCGTACCTCGTATGTGTGCACAAAATTTTTTACAATAAATAAAGTAACTAAATAAATAAAAACCTGGATTCTCTAGTGTCACTCATTAGAAATGAATGGACGGCCTTTTTGGTGTCATCAGCGCAAATTTGCTTATGTCGCTATTTATTCCACATCTATGTCGTTATGTAAATTGTGAACAACAAATGGGCCCCACACTGACCCGAATGGAACACCGCGTTGTGACGTGCCCCCCATTCTGATTTTTCTCTCCCATTGAATAAAACTCTCTGGCGTCCTATTTTGTCACCATGCCTCTACCCTCAGGAAAAAAATTCTCCTCCTATTCCAGTGGCCTTAAGTTTCCTCAATAGCCCTCTGGTGTGGAACTCTAATCGAAAGCCTTACTGAAGTCCATATTACACAATATCATATCATAACCATGATCTACCGTCCACAAACACCTTGGTGAAAAAAGTTAGTACAATTCGTAAGACAGGAAACGCCCCTTTTTGTAAAACCATGTATGATATTCATTAATCAATCTGTTCCTTTCAAGATGGCTACGATAGCTTCGGCAATTAATTGATTTCCATAAATTTCCCCTGGGTGGTATGGTGGGTTATATGAGGTAATTCTTATGGTCTATAGTTCCAAAGACAAGGACCTGTCACCTGCCATGATAAATAGGCATACATTTGCATTATCCGCCACTTAGCTTCATTAAGAAATTAGCAGCACATGGCATAGGAGAGTTATCTCCTGGGTTGAGGCATGGCTAACCAACATGTACCAGAGAGTTTTCATTAAGGAATACATCATATGGGATCCGTTACAAGGGTGTGCCACAGGGATTGCTGTTGGGGACATCTCATTAATCACAATTCTATTTATCTGCTTGAAATGCCCCAGTATTGTTTAGTGCTTTCATTATACTTAACAACAATATAAAATGTAAATCACACATTGTACTCATGCAAAGAAATAAAATTTGTTTGCTTGATATAGATAATAGATGAGTGAATAAATAGCAACATAATTTAAGTTTGAGCCATAACAATAAAATACTAATCAAATAATTTCTATGGGACACTAAAGCAACAGGATGATCTGGGGATAGGTTATGTTTGTGGTTCAAGAAAGCAGTAGATGCAGTTCGGTGTAGACACGTGGTAATGTAGGGAGAACAATCCTAAGAGAAAGAGAAAATGACTATGGTTACTTATAAGTTTAGCAATGAGTGAACTTAGTCAAAGGAATGCAAAAAATGTATAGAGTTATGGTTTTATAGAAAATTAAAAGCCACAATAACATAGTATAAGTTTTGTAGTAAAGGTAACTAGTAATCCTTGGCTCTATTGAAAAAATGTAGAAAAAAATAGAAGTCTCCTAAGGTTATGTTTGCCATCTAAACATCATTGGGTTAACCCCATTTAGATTATGCTGCTCATTTATGGTCCTCCATATTACAGGATGGACATTAAACGGAGCACTGGAAATATACAAAGAAGATGACAAAGTTGATTCCCAATCCTTTAGAAATTGTTTCCTATGAAGACAGTCTGAAGGCTAATAAATTTGCACTCTCAGCTTCTAAAATTATTTAGGATATGACTGAAGCATACACATGAAAAACCAGGATAAATAAAGATGATATATGAAATAGTGTGCTGAAAATATCTACCAAGACAGGAGCTCACATGAGAAATTTATATAAAATTAGTATATTTCCATCACAATCCACACTAAATATATATAGTTGGGCACAAAGCCATTTTGGGCATAAAATTACATCTGTATTATCCAATATTACAGCATACTGTATTAATATTATAGCATATAGTATCTCAATATTACAGTAGTAATACTGTATCTCATCATTAAGCATACTGTGGGAGGTATCCTCGTAGTTCAACTGCTAGCACACTCAGCTCGTTCACTGAGGTCCGTGGTTTGATTTCCCAAGTACAATGGAAACATGGGCTGTATCTTCCTAAGACATACCTGACTGTCGCTGTACATAAAAACATAAGAAAGAGCCACGCAACAGCCTACTGCCCATGCTAGGCAGGTCCTATCACTTCTGCGGCCCCAAGCCAGTCAAGTCCAAGGCTCATTCAACATTAAGAAGAAGAAGCACTGTATCAAACCCACTGGCCCAAGCCAGTAGGTCAAACAACACCCACCCACACCCACTCGTACATGTTTCCTGACCTATTTTTAGCGTACACTCACATTTGTGTTAGCTAATGACAGTTACTCAGAGTTTAGTTCCACTCATAAGCATCCACAAAGCTCTATAAAACCATACACTCTGCTTTCCTATATTCTTTCTATATCGTAAATTTCAACTTGAACCCACTGCTGGCAAGTTCTGTCTTGTTGGGTATTTTTAGCATGTTGTTTTACATCCCTTTGACTATTCCTGTTTATCATTTATACACCTCAATCATTTCCCTCCCAATTCTACACCTGTCTAGAGAGTACAGATTCAGGGCCCTCAGTCTAATCCTCGTAGAAAGATTTTCTGATACATAAGATTAACTTTGGTCAATTCTCTTTGTTGCTTTTACCACAGCATATTTATATCCATTATTGACAATTACGGAGACCAGAACTGTGCAAGCATAATCTCAATGAGGCCTAACCATGATATACAGAGTTGAAGAATAACCTGAGGACTCCTCTTGTTTCTTGATATGAACCAAAATCATGTTCACACTTATATGCAAACACTTATGCACTGTTATCTTGGTTTTTTAGATTACATGCTACCAGATACTCCTAAAATCTTTTTTTGCATCAGTGATATTACAAGTGATATTTATTTAGTTATGAGTGTCACAGTTATTTTTTCTTTCTAACGCTTAGAACTTTGCATTTGTCACTCATATTTAAACTGCAACCACCATATCTCTTGAACATTGCATCAATCTATTCAAATCTTCCTGCAGCACTCTAATGTCCCTCGTCATAATAATTCAATGGCCTATTTTGGGTCATCTGCCAAACTTGCTTATGTCACTATTTCTACTTATCTCCATCTATGGCATTTATGGTAAATTGTGATCAACGAAGGGAGCCCAACACTGACCGCTGTGGACACCGTTTGTGATGCTCCCCCATTCTGATTTCTCCCCGTTTATGCATAGCACTCTGATGCCTATCAGTCGACCACATCTCTATCAGGAAAAATTTCTCATATTACTGTGCATCTACTTTCCTCAATAACCTCTGAAGTGGAACTCTTTATCCAAAAGCCTAATCAATAATCATTACCATGACTATCTCCTCCAAATACCTAGGTGAAAAAAGTTAGTAAATTTTTAAGAGTAGAATGCCTCCATTGTAAAACTGCTTGAAATTCATTTAATTTAAATCTTCAAAGGTGACATTGAAAAGCCCTCAGCAATTACTGATGTCATCAATTTTCCCACAATGAAGGTCAGCTTATTGGTCTATAGATTGAAGATAAGGACCTGTCTCCTGCTTTCTGGACACGTATCACATTTGCTATTCCACTTATTCTAGTACTCTGCCCAGTTTGAAGATGATACTTTGAATAGACTTTGCCATAGGTTGCTAAGGATTTCTCCTTAAGTTTTTTTAGATGAATGGAGATTTGACTCTAGGTATTTAATTTATCTATTCTGATTTGAGAATCACGGTTACTAGTAACCCTGATCATCCATAACTTTTTTTTTGTACCTGTTTTCAACATGAATTTAATTATCTTCTCTGAGGAATTTTCACTAAGCAACTTCCTGCATAAAAAACTGGACAGGGGAATCTTAAGTAAAAATAAGGTAGCTGGGTGTTAGTCGACTTGATGGGAGGTCGCATCCTGGGAACAAAACTTACCTAATTTCCTGAAATCTATGCATAAACAAGGGGTTTCTATATACAGTAGTAGTATGGTCATTGATTGTCATCTAGAAATTATACCCTTGTACATATAGGAAATAAGATTATTTATTTATTATCACAACATAATACTGTATCTCATTATTACAGCATTCTGTAACTCATATTACAGCATGCTGTATCTCAATATTACAGAATACTGTCCTCTCAATAATATACAGCATGCAGTATCTCATTATTACACCATACTGTGTCTCATTATTACACCATAAACCTGTATCTCAATTATTAAAACCATACTGTGTCTCATTATTACACCATACTGTAACTACATATTCACCATCCTGGTCTCATTATTACACCATAGCTGAATCTCATTATACACATAACCTGTGTCTCATTATTACACCATACTGTGTCTCATTATTAACACCATAATGTGCCTCATTAATTATCAACCATACTGTGTCTCATTATTACACCAAAACTGCTATCTCATTATGTACACCATACTGTATCTCATTATTACACCATACGTGTGTCTCATTATTACACCATACTGTAACTCATATTACACCATACTGTGTCTCATTATACACCAAACTGTATCTCATATATTACACCATACTGTGTCTCATTATTACACCATACTGTGGTCTCATTATTACACCAAACTTGCCTCATTATTACAGTGATCCATACTGTGTCTCATTATTACACCATACTGTATCTCATTATTACAACCATCTGAATCCATTATTACACCATACTGGTCTCATTATGTACACCATACTGTATCTCATTATTACACCCATACTGTGTCTCATTATTACACCATACTGTATCCCCTCATTAATACACCATACCTGTGTCTCATTATTACACCATACAGTGTCATCATTATACTACCATACTGTGGCCTCATTATTACACCATACTGTGGTCTCAGTATTACATACCATACTGTATCCATTTATTACACCAAAACTGTATCTCATTATTACCCATAACTGTGTCTCATTATATACAATATACCGTACTGTGTCTCATTATTACAACCAATATCTGTGTCTCATTAATACACCATACTGTGGAATTCATTATTAACCATGACTGTCCATCATTATTACACCATACAGTGTCTCATTTATTACAACTATACTATAACTGAGTCTCCATTATTACACCAATACTGTGTCTCATTATTACACTATACTGGATCTCATTATTACACCATACTGATCATCATTATTACACCATAATCTGGTGTCTCATTAATTACACCATACTGTGTCTCATTACTTAACACCTAACTGGTCTCATTACCCAAATACTGTGGTCTCATTATTTACACATACACCGTGTCTCATTATTACACCTACTGTAGTCGCGAATATACGATACTGTGTCCATTACAGCATACTGTGTCTCATTATAGCTCATATACTGTGCCCCATTATTACACCATACTGTGACCGTCATTATTATTACCCCAAACTGTGTTCTCATTATTACACCATACTGTGTCTCATTATACACCATACTGTGGTTCATTATTACACTATACTGGATCTCATTATTACTGCCATACTGGATCTCATTAATACACCATACTGGGTTAGTTACCTCATTAAACCTCCTATGACAGTGTCTTCCATTAACTACACCATACTGTGTCTCATTACACTCATACTGTGTCCTCATTATTATACAATCCATACCGTGTCTCAGTTATTCACCATACTGTGTTTCTCAATATACGATATACTGTGTCTCATTAAATCATACTGTGTCCTCATTACACCATACTGTGTCTCATTATTACACCATACTGTGCCACTCATTATTACACCATACTGTTGTACTCGAATACTCCATACTGTGTCTCAATTACACCCAGTAACTGTGACCTCATAAATACACCATACAGTGTCTCATTATTACACATACACAATACTGTGTCTCATTATTATCAACCTATACTGTCTACATTATGTACACCATACTGTGTACTCATTATTTACACCATACTGGTTCTCATTATTACACCATACTTGTCTCATTATTACAGCCATACTGTACTCATTATTACAGCCATACTGTGTCTCATTATACAACCATACTCTGTGTCTCATTATTTACACCATACTGTGTCTCATATTAACACCATACTGTGTCCATGTATTACAACCATACTGTGTCTCATTATTACACCATAATTGTGTCCTCATTATACATCTATACAGATCTTCATTATTATACAAAACCATACTTGGATTCTCATTATTACACCATACCTGGTGTTCTCATTATTACATCCATACTTGTCTCATTATTACAGCCCATATTGTGTCTCAATATACACTATAACGATCTCATTATTACGACCAATACTGGATCTCATATTACACCAAACATTGTGTCTCATTATTACACCATACGTGTCTCGATACTACACTCATACGTGTCTCATGACACATACTGTGTCTCATTATTACCGCGCGGGTGGCGTTATGGGGGGGGGGGGGGGGGGGGGGGGGTTACATGCCCACTTACTGTGTCTCTTTATTACACATAACTTGTGTCTCATTATTACCCCCATAGCGAGTGTTCTCATTATACACACCATATTGTGTCCTCATTACACCATACTGTGCCTCATTATTACAGCCATACTGTGTCTCATTAATTACACCTTACAGTGTCTCCATTATTACACCAACTGTGCTGTGCTCATTATTACACCATACTGTGTCTCATTACACCATACTCTCATTATTACACCATATACTGTCTCATCTCATTATTACACCATACTGTGCTCATTATTACACCATACTGTGTCTCATTATTACACACCAATCTGTGCCTCAATATTACACCATACTTGGTGTCTCATTATATTATCACCATACTGTCTCATTCACTCTCCTCTCTCACCTTATACAGTCTCATTATTAATCAAACCATACTGTAGTCTCATTACTTACTACACCATACTGTGCTCATCTATCACCATACTGGTGTCTCATTATTACTCCCATACTGTGTCTCATTATAAACACCATACTTGTGTCTCATTATTACACCATTACTGTGCTCCATACAACCATATTGTGTCTCATTACACCATACTGTGCCTCATTATTACACCATTACTGTTTCTCATTATTACAACCATACTGTGTCTCATTATTACACCATAATGACGTGCCTCTTAACAATACACCCAAACTGTGCTCATTATTACAGCCATACTGTCCTCATTATTACACCATACTGTCTCACATATTACACCAATACTGTGTCCTCCATTACACCATACTGTTCCTCATTATTACACCAACTGTGCCTCATTATAACACCATACTTGTGTCCTCATTATTACACCCATACTGTGTCTCATTAACTACCATATTGTTCCTCATTACACCACACTGTGCCTCAATTATTACACACATTATCTGTGTCTCATTATTACACCATACACTGTGTTCTCATCTTACCCACCATACTGTGCCTCATTATTATCACCATACTGTGTACTCATTATTACACCATACTGTCTCTTTTTACACCATACTGTCCTCATTATACACCATACTGTGTCTCATTATTACACCATACTGTGTGTCTCATTATTACACATACTGTGGCCTCATTATTACACCATACTGTGTCTCATTATTACACCATACTGTCTCATTATTACACCTTACTGTCTCATTATTACCCATACTGTGTCTCATTACAGCATACTGTCTCATTATTACACCATACTGTGTCTCATTACACTATACTGCATCTCATTATTACACCATACTGTGTCTCATTACACTATACTGTGTCTCATTATTACACCATACTGTGTATCATTACACTATACTGTGTCTCATTATTACACCATACAGTACTGTATCTCAATATTACAGCATAAAGTACAGTATCTCAATATTACAGCATACAGTACTGTATCTCAATATTACAGAGCGGCTAAAAGAGGTCAATATATCTGAAATGCGTAGGGAGACACTGGTCAGAGAAATAGCAAGCATCGAACTTAAGCTAAAAGAATCCTTTAGGAGTCAGGAATCGCGGGAAGAACTAAAAGCCACAAATGAAATCAAAACGAAACCCAAAGTATTTTTCTCCTATGCCAAATCAAAATCGAGAACAACGTCCAGTATTGGGCCCCTACTTAAACAAGATGGGTCCTACACAGATGACAGCAAGGAAATGAGTGAGCTACTCATGTCCCAATATGACTCAGTTTTTAGCAAGCCGCTAACCAGCCCTGAGAGTCGAAGATAAAAAATGAATTTTTATGAGAGAGCCACAAAATTTGATTAACACAAGCCTATCCGATGTTATCCTGATGCCAAATGACTTCGAACAGGCGATAAATGACATGCCCATGCACTCTGCCCCAGGGCCAGACTCATGGAACTCTGTGTTCATCAAGAACTGCAAGAAGCCCCTATCACGAGCCTTTTCCATCCTATGGAGAGGGAGCATGGACACGGGGGTCGTCCCACAGTTACTAAAAAACAACAGACATAGCCCCACTCCACAAAGGGGGCAGTAAAGCAACAGCAAAGAACTACAGACCAATAGCACTAACATCCCATATCATAAAATCTTTGAAAGGGTCCTAAGAAGCAAGATCACCACCCATCTAGAAACCCATCAGTTACCAAACCCAGGGCAACATGGGTTTAGAACAGGTCGCTCCTGTCTGTCTCAACTATTGGATCACTACGACAAGGTCCTAAATGCACTAGAAGAAAAAAAAAATGCAGATGTAATATTTACAACTTTGCAAAACCCTTCGACATGTGTGACCTTTGGCTTTAAAAGCGCAAAAAATTTGCGTGTTTAAAGGGAAAAAAGGGAAAAGTGGGGTTCGATGGATCTAAAATTTTCACAACAGAACACAGAGAGTAGTCGTTAAAAAACCCGAGGCAGCAAACGGTGAAAAGCTCTGTTCCAAAGGGCACAGTATTTCGTCCCATCTTGTTCCTCATCCTCATACCCCGACATAGACAAAAATGCCCGGGCCCACCCAACCTTTGTCTTCCTTTGCAGTGACACCCCCGGAATCTGCATTACGGGGTTCTTCCATTGCGACACTGCAAAGCCCGGGCGGACACCCCCCCAAAATCTTTAGTGGGCGCAGAAAACAATATGAAGTTCAACGATGAGAAATTTCTTTTAAACTCGGGATATGGAAACTTGAGGAAATTAAATCTTTTTTAGAGTAAAAAACAAATTCTGGCCAAAAAATAGAGAAAACCAACGTCCCAAACCTGGAGTGATCATGTCGGAGGATCTCACCTTAAAGGCCCAAAAAATTTGGGTTAAATTTGGGCATCTGCTAGAAAAATGACAGGTTTGGATAAGGGAAACCCTTTTAAAAATGGGGGGCCCAAGCCCTGATGACACTCTTCAGGTCACTTTTTTCTATCTGGGGCTGGAATATTGCTGCAAACTAACACACCTTTCAAGCGGGGGAAAATTTGCCGACCTAAAAAATGTACAGGGGAAACTTTCAGGGCGCGCATAAGGGAAAGATAAAAACACCTAAATTTTTGGGGAAAGGGGCTTGGGGTTTCCCAAAAACGGGATTCCCGGGAAACGCAGGAGGGGAAAATTACATGATTATAAAACCCCTGGAAAATCCTAGGGGGACTAGTCCCGGGAATTTCCCACACAAAAATTCACTAAACTACGAAAGCAAAAGACTTGGCAGACGTTGAAACCACCCCCCCAAAATAAAAACGGGGTGCACAAGCACTTTAAAGACCATACAATAAGTGTCGGGGGCCCGAGACTTTTCAACGGGCCCCCCGAACACATAAGGGGGATTCCCAACAGACCCCTGGCAGTCTTCAAGGGGAAATTTGGACAAGAAACCTAAAGCCCAGTTCCTGATCGGGGCCGGGTGTGGTTTCGTACTTTGGGTTTTGGGCGTGAAAGGCCACCCAAAACCCGCCTGGTTGATCAGGCCCTCTGATCCACCAGGGGGGGCCTGGTCACGGGCCCGGGCCGGGGGGGGCGTTGCCCCCCGGGAAAAAACCCTCTCCGGGTAAACTCCGGGTAAGCTTTCAGCACAGTATCTCAATATTAAAAACATACGTACGTATCTCAAAATTTACAAAATACAGCACAGTATCTAAATTATTACGGGCATACGGCACAATATCTCAATTTTACAGCATACTTCCCGAAATCTAAATATTAAAACCATACAGTCCCAGTATTTTAAATTTATTACACCCATACAACCCCAGTATCTAAATATTACACTACAGCAAAGTATTTTCCAATATTCCCAAGCATACAGTCAGTACCCTCAATATTACAGCATCGGGTACGGGAAATCCCCAATTTTTACGGGCATACAGCACAGTATTAAATTTTAACAGCATACAGTACTGTAAACTATCAGACCCCTTACTGTTTCCCTAAATTTATCAGATATTGTTTGAGCTGGGGTCCTTTTTTCCCTTATTTTAAATTTTCCATCGGGGAAAGGGAAAAAGACGCCCTTGTTTGGCTGCCCCTTTAAAACTCTTGACTGTAAAGGGACCCTAAATCCTAAAAGGTGTCTCTCTGGTCGCAAAATATTAAAAAAAAAAAAAAATTTCTTATGAAATGATAGAGAATTTTTCCCGATTGTAATCAAAACCAAAAGTACAAAATTGTGGAAAACTTACGGAATTACCTTATAAAGTCACATTTTTCGGTGATATGTGCGCATTAGAAATTTTCCCAAAAACTTTAAAGCCCTATTTTCGGGCCAATTCCGTTTTTTTCCAAATCGAACCAAACTCATAGAATTTTTTCCTTTAAAAACTCCTTTTTGTTCTATCGACTGGGGTAAAAAAACCCCCTTTTAACCAAATTTTTCAACTACCCAACAAAGTGGCCAAAAATTGGAAATTTTGGCAAATTTCACGCAAATTAAAAAAAAAACCCAAATTTTAAAAATTTAGGGTCCAAAATAAATTTAAATGCAGACTTTTCCTGGAAACTAAAATCCCATTTTCTCTTTTAATTATTTCACATCCCCCAGGCCCCTTTTATATTACCTTGTTTTTTTTATTTTAAATTTTTTACTCGCCCCCAACATATAGAAGTTTTCGTTATGCGGGACTATTGCAATTATTGAAATAATTGAAAAAAATTATGTCAACCCATTCTTTGGCTGTTATTAGAATGGCTATTGGACATGTACGGGATGGTGAAATATTTGTTTACTCTTGAACATTTCCCAAAAATAAAAACATTTTCGCTACTGTTGCCCCTTTTGGGGTTTCCTTTTCATATAAAACCAAAATAAAAAACCCATCCCCAAATTTCCCTAGGTATTTCCTATTTTGGATAATCTTACTGTGGTTAGCTGGCCCGTGGCTAACGCAAAGGTCGCAGTTTTTGAGCTGATCGCGGGTTCTATCCCTGCCCGGGGTAGGGTTTTTTCCTGCACAAAAAAAACACCCCCCCCACTCTTAAAGGGAGTTTGAACCCTTTTAACCCTTAAATCCTTATTTTAAAATAAAAAATTTTTAATGCACTCGTTTTAAATGTGCCTACTGTTTTATACAAAAAACTTTAAAAATTAGGTAAAATCCTAGTTGGATAATCTATTGTGGCTGTTTCCCCAGTGGTTTAACAAAAAGGGCCCGGGAAAGTTCTGGGGACTCGATGCAGGTTCTACCCCCATCCGTGGTAGGTTTTGTTTACAATCTTTGTCGTTATGATTTCGTAAAGTCTGGGGGCAGGTTTGTAAATCATTTGCCTGCACCCTTTTTTGTTAAAGTTATTAAGGGTTTAAAAAAATGACTGAAAAAAAGTAGATTCCAAGAAAAAAAATACCATAGGTGAGCAAAGGGGTAGAGTTTTAAAAGTGCAAGAGTCCCTTTTGGGGTACAATTTTTTGGAAAAAAGGAACTTTTCTGTTTTGGAGACCTTCTTGGCTCAAAGTTGGGATGTGGGTTTTGAATTTTAAAGGTTGCATTTCAAGGGGGACATTTTAAAAAATTTGCCCCAATGCATTTTGGGTAATGGGGGGGAACCCCTGTTTCAGTTTTAAATTTTGTAATTTCCAATTACTTTTTTGAAAGTACCAAAACAATTTTTGCAGTATTACCAACTACCTCTTTTTTTTTTTACTTTTTTTTGTGCAAAAATCCCTCAATTTTTTTTAATATTACAAATAAACCCCCTACTCCAAAACCAATATTTTTTTCATGGGACCATCTGTCCCTTTTAAATTTTTTAAACCACTACTTAATTTTAGCCCCTTTAAATTATTTTCCCCTTTTAAATTTTGGGCTTTATATAACAAAAACCCTAGTTTATATATTCACAATTTTTAAAAAATAATCAAGGTGCTATTCTCAGGTGCAAAGTAAAATTTAAAGTTCACAATTTTCCCATTATTTCCAAAGCTCATTTATTTGATTCCCAAATTTATTTTTTCCCACAACCTAAAAATTACCCCCTTTTTATATTATAATTTTTATACTATAATTCTAACTTTAAAAATTATTTTTATAGTACTACCCCAAAATTCATTTTCCCCAACCCCAAATTTTAAAATTTCACTTTATTTGTATTATTTTCCTTTTAATTGTTCCTTTATTTTAGTTTAAAAAAAAAAAAAAAAAAAAAAACTCCCTTTAAAGTCATTTTTTTTCCCTTTGGGTTAAAAAATTTCAGGTGCTATTTTTTGGGTTTTAAGATTTTTTCCCTTGTTTTTTACTTAAAACCTAACTATAGTTTCCCACTAAAAAATTCTTATGATTACAAGCTTTTATCCGGGTTTACCAACCTCTTATTTAATGATTTTAAAAGAATAAAAACAGTTACTGTAATTATTTACATCAGAACAATCAAAGGCATTCCCTCAGTCCCAACAAAAATTTTTAAACTATCTTTAACTAAAATTTTCAGACCCTTTTAAAGAAAGGGCATTACGATGCCCTCATAGAAATTACTAAATTTCCCTTAATGCCAATAGGCCCAATCTTTAACACTAACTGAAACCTGGCTAAAGCCTGATAGTACTTTTGTCAAAAGTTTTTCCCCGGTTACACAGCCAACACAATGTAGGCCAGACCAACAAGGGGGTGGGCACCCCATATCCCTTACTCAGCCCAACTAGAAGATAACACTAAAACTTGCAAAAGGGGATGAAAAAGGGGGAAAATATATAATACCCAAAATTTCAAACCCAAAAATACCTACAAAAACCTTTTACATTGATAAAAAAACTACAGGTTCCACATCAAACATTAGCCAATTTAGTCAAAACCTGGGAAGAAATGATAACTGATGCCGCTTTAACCCAAAGATCATTTACTACTCTCAGGTGACTTAAAATATAAATCCCCTGAAAAGGCCAGGCCCCCACACATTACTAAATTTTAAAAACAAAATTTGAGTAACTGTATTTTTGCTACCAACAGTAAAAAAACCCTTTCAAGAGTTACAGAGAGGGGGTTTTTTTCCCAAATTGACCACATCTGGACCAACCCCAATACCCCTTTTAAAACCCAGGCATAATTACAGATAATACCCAGACCACCCCCCAATTTTTCCTCATAAAAAACTCTTGGAAAATTTTCCCCCAAAGGGCCCACTACTAAAGCCCCTTCAGATTACAATGAGGCGGGCCATTAATAACTTCACAACACATACAAACATTGATGGCCATGAAAAAAGAAATCTATACAGATATTGTTTGAATGTTTTAAAAAATTTTTATAAAAAAGACCCAAAAAACCTTTAACAGCAATGCCCTAAAAAAACAAAACCGATGACAGCTAAAGACTGAACAGTCCCTGGAAAAACACCCAGCACCCCTCAAATCCAAAAATTTACAAAACCCCAAATAAAAAAACAGTACAGAAGGGGGTTCACAAAAACCAGAGACCAAAAAAAAAACGTTTACCGTCAATCCAATCCAGCCTGATAAGGGGGGAAAAAAAATTGAAATTTGAAAAAAAGATTATCCAATTTAAGAGGTGATATAAAAAAAGACCGGGAAAAAACCTTTATCAAAAATTTTCGGGGAAAAAAAAAAAGATATCACGAAATAGCGAAAAAAAATTACCCAAAATCGATGAACCCCAACTTTCCCCCCAAAAGAAAAAAGCAAAAGAACCCCAAAGATTTTTCTTCTCCACTAAGGACAAAACCTTGCCAATTTAAAAACCCAAACTCAGGGTTTCCCCACCAAATTTAAAAAAACCCCACCCGGGAACTACCCCCCCCAACACACTGTTCCTAGCTGACTAAACCCCTAAAAAGTCTCCCCTTTTTATCAAAAGCACTAAAAAAAAAAAGGAAAAGGGGGATTTAAATACCTTACCACCCCTTTTTATACAAAAAAGTGTCACAATTTCTATCACCAAATTTATTGCAACACTCTTTTAAAAAATCCATTGGGAAACCTCCCCCTTCCCTACGTACTCAAAATGCAAGGGGCACCCCCATTCACAAAAAGGGGGTACCAAACAGAGTTGAATAATATAGGGCCAAAATCCAACCCTTTTTCACCCTCCTCAAAAAACTTCGAAAAATTTTAAATTTTTAAACGAATCTATTCCCACCTTATTCCCAAAACAATACTCAACCCCTGCCAATTTGGATTCAGCCCAATAAAAAAAACTAAAAGTTGTTTTATACACATGCTAAACATATATACACTGCCCAAAGAGAAAAAAGAAGTCCCCCTGGGGAACTTCATTGACTTTTTAAAAGCTTTTGTACAGTTGACCCTGACTTGGGTCCCCCGTAAAATTGTCACACTAAAGGGGATAAGGGGGGACTCCCTCAACTACCCCAATTTATACCCCAGCAAAAGAAGCCCAAAATGTGTAAAAGCAAAAGGGGGGAAACCCTTTTGCACAAACCAAATTTGAGTTGGGTGTTCCCCCAGGGGAAGTTTTGCCCCCTTTTCCCCCTTTTTTCTTTTTCCTATACATAAATGACCTACCAAATGCCTTTGGGAATTTTCTCAAACCCCCAAATATTTGCAGATGCACTACAACCCCTTTTTTTTTCCCACCCGGGGCCCCGCACGCTAAACCAACAGAAATACCAAATTACAGAAAAAATCTACCGGAAAGAGGACTAAAAAAATTACACTAAAAGTTGACAAAAAATTTTCTCATTAGTTTGGGAACAAAAGGGTACAGATTACCTCTTTAAAATAATGATAAATGGATCAACCTTCACAAAGCTAACAAAAGGGGAAAATTTTTTTGGAAAAACCCCCCTTGATATTAACTCAAATTTCATACACATATACAACAAATTTCAAAAAAAATTTTTCCAAAGGGCTGTAAAGGGTCTAAAAGAAGTTCGGGAAATATGTCCACCCGTCAGCCCTCCTGGCCCTATATCACTTTTCCCTTTTTACCCCTACTCATCTAAAGGAATTTTTGCATGGGCTCAACAACAATTAACCTCTCAGACCACTAATTTTCCCAACAAAAAGGGTGCAGTTTGAATTTATAACAAATTTCCCCTAAAAGGCAGCACATCCACCCAAAATTCAAAAACATAAAAACCCACTCACCATCAAAACATCCATACTTATTTCTGCACCTATTACATACTTTGAACACTTTAAAAAACTGATATTAACCCTCCCTTTAAAAAATCTCCTTTCCCCAAACCCCAACAAACACTGACCCTAAAAACAAGGCACAGATTTACCCTTTTATGTTCCTGTGTCCATCTCACACTATGCAAAAACTCAAAGCACATAAAAGGCCCTAAAAAAACCCGGGAAAATTTATTTCCTGGGAAATATTAAAAAAAACATTAAACCGTTTAAAAAATTCCAAAATTTTCTCAAAGATCACTTACTCACCCCAAAAACCCAAAAAAATACTGAATAAATGAACCTTATAAATTTATAAACTTTTAAAAATTTTTTTCCCCAAATTAAAATCAAAATAAATGTTTAAACCTAAAAACCCCAAAAAAACTAAAATTTATTATTTTTTAAAACACTTTCCTAACAGAATCTCCATAAAGAATGGGAAATTTTAAAAAATTTCATGCAAACCCTAAAGAAAAAGGGCCCTTTTTAATTTCCACTTGTGGGTTTTTAATTTAAACTGTTTACATTTAAAGTTTTTTTCACTGATTTTCATCATTTCCCTTTGTTAATGTTAAGTTTTAAATTTTTTGCCAGCCCTTAATTTCTATGCCCTAGATAAGTGGCTTTGGCATGCTGTCTTAAAATTTTATTTTTTTTACCTCTGTATGTGTGCTCAAATTTTAAATAAATAAATAAATAAAAAAATAAAAAAAAGTTTTTGGGTATTTAAAGCTTTGTTTCCAAGCAGCACAATAGGTTTTTTTCTATATCAAGAAATGAGTTTTTTTTGGGCGGGTTTTCCATACAGATATTTTTAGATATTTTTTTACTTATCATTAACAGTGACATCAGCTAGTTGGATCTGAGTGGGGAAGAAACGTAAGTATGTCAGAAGGGGTTGGGGGAGATCACTGATGCACATGAAAAGAGAAGAGGGGTGTTTGATAAGATTTTTGGAATCAAGGGGGATGTCCTTTTGCCCCCTTTAAAGTTTAGTTTAAGGAGCAAGATTTCTGTGGTCCACTGTTCGAATGCTTTTTGCAGGTTTATGGGAAAAGCCTGAAAAAGGTACTATTAAATTTTTTTTTTGTCTACATATAACAGTTCAAGCATTTGTATAATTGCATCATTTTTACTTAATTTTCAGCCCAAACCCCAAAACTGACATTTTGGGTTAGGTTTTTGTCACGAGATATTAGGTAGGAGTTAAAATTGCTTATGACTTATTTTTTCCGGGAAGATTAGATGGTAAGGGGAAGTTTGAAAAAAGGCCTACAGTTTTTTTACTTTTATTTGGGTTGCCCCTTTGGCTTTTAACCCCCCTTCAAACGAGGTTTTTAAAGGGGTCAATTTCGTTACCCCTGCCTCCCCCTATGTTAGTTCAGGCAACAAGGCCAAAAAACCCCCCCCCCCGCCGGTTTGGGCCCCCCCCCCCAAAAAGGTGGGTCTAACCAAGGGGGAAGGGGGAAGGGCCCCCCGTTTCCTCCTTTTTCCCCCCCCACAGAGGGGGGCAATTTTTGAAATTTCCATCCAACCCGTGTGTCCAAAGTGCTAAGGTTTTAAAAGGGGGGGGAACCCAGGCCCGCCCTTTTTGCCTTTCAACCCAAAAAGGGGACAGCAATACGAAAGCACTGGCGTTTTGGTTTTTTGCAAAACCAATCATGGCCCAGGGATTCGGCTATTTAAACAATAACAAAATTATATATAAAAAACTAAAGGGGACAAATATGTTAAAAAATTTGGTTTTTTAATTTTTTAAAGTAAAAGTTTTAAAATAATGCAATTTTAAAAGGGTTGAACTCGGGGAAATTTGGGTGGGAATTTATCAAAAACAAATTTTTAAATTAGAACCCAATGGAATTTGGGGGGAAAAAAATTTAACAAAAAAAGGTTTTTAGTAAATTTTTAAAGGGTCTTTAATAAACAAAATTTTAAAAAATTTTCCCCCTTTAAAAAATAAGGAAAAAATTAAAGGTTTAACCCAAATATTAAAAAAAATTTTTTTATGACGTAAAAAATTCATGATCTAAAAAATTCCAAAAGGGGGGTAGAAAAAAATTTTAAAAAGTTTTCCCCCTTTTTTGGAATTTTCTTTGTTGAAGGGTACTAAAAAATTAAATTTTTACGGGGGTTTCCGCAAAATTCCCAAATTTTTCCCCTTTAAAAAAATTTTTTTCAATTTAATTCCCTGACCACCCGAAGATTAAAAAAAATTTCCTGAAATAACTTGGGGGTTTTTTGGGACCTTTTTCAATTCCCAAAAGGTGAAATTTTATGAAGAAACTTAACCCTTTTAAAAAACTTGCCCTTTTGGAGTTTTTTTTAGGTTTGGGAGATTTTGGGAGGAAAAAAAAGATTTGGAAAAATTTTAAATTTTGAAGGGGTCCCCCTTTACCACCCCGGTTAACCCAAAAGGCTTTCTTGGGGGCCCCCCCCCCTTTTCCCCTCTGTTTTCCCAAGCACTAGGACCAACCCTTTAGACAATGAGTCCTGGTTTTCGGAAAAACCTGGGGAAGCGTTTCTGATTCCAAACTTCCAAAAACCCCAAAAAGCAAATGTATTTTCCAATTCTTTACCAAGGCTTGGGGCACTAGGGGTTTCTTAAACCAAAAAGGAGGGAGGGGGAAATTAAAAAAAAAAATTTGGAAAATATTAAAGAAAATTAAATTTTTTAATTGGACAAAAATTTTTTGGGGGACTTTAAAACCGGGAAAAAACCAACTGGGGGTAGGGACCGCCCCCAAGGTTACACCAATTTGAATTTTTCCCCAAGGAAAAACTTCCTTATTTGGGGGGTCAACCTAAAAAAAGTGGGTTTTTCCCTTTTATACGAAAATAAAAATTGGGAAATTTACGGGGTTTTGGGGGAATACAAAACCCAAAAGGGGCCACTGGGGAATTTTCCCGGAGAAAAATTTTACAAAGGGATCTTTTCAAAATCAATCATTCTTTTTTTCCAAAAATTTTTCAAAAATTAAACCGGAGGGACTTTGAAATGAAAAAAAAAAAAAAATTTGAAAAACCGATTAGTTAAAATTAAAAAAACCCTTTTTTAAAAATTTTCATCCTCCAAACAAAGTTATACAGACTATGTACATTTAAACCCAATTTCTGCGAGGTGAGGTTTACATATCAGAATGGTTTATCATCTCTGGGGGATCGAATTACTCGCAATGGCTAAAAACATCCCTTGACTGAGGGAGATCGGGAACGAGTACTACAAAAGATACTTGTGGGTTTCTCATTACTTGTCGAGTACGCAAGGAGTAACGACATTCAGGTTGAATATCTGACTGAGTATTTGAGGTAGAAGGTACAGAGTCAAGAGGATTTTCAGCATCTGTCAATTAGTCTGGGTAGCAATACATCAAACATCGCATACTAATTTCATATGATCTAAATGCGATTCTTTGTACTTACCAGTACTAATTTCTCTAACCTTATATTTATTACCAAGATGTGTTCTACAATTCGATAAGGGCCAACAAACTTTTGATCGAGCTTAGGCATTTCGGATGTTTTGTTGAAATTTGTCAGCATTACTCTTGAACTGATTACGTTAACACCCATTACGTAAAACTCATTTTGTTAACATCCATTATCATCCCAATCCATTAGTTCAAGTTATATATGAATTTGTTATTGTATAGAACAGCCCAAACTACCTGCCTGTTCAGCCTATAGTATAGTAGTGTATGTCGAGATGACATACGTAACATGACCAAAGCTGTCAGCATAGTTGCTGATCCCCTATATGTGTTGTATAGCATATCTAGTACCAAACCATGTGTTTACATAGAAGATCCCTAGGCCGAGTGATGTTTGTGTGACGTCACGGATGCGCATGTGTACGTTCGTACCTCTGCCTCCCTCTCAGTCGGCGTGTAGACACAGGCAGGACAAGGCAGGCTGGGCTCCATCTCCCATTACCACAGTCTGACAATATAGCGTTACCATCCAAAAAGGGTTGTCTACCTACCATCCATGAAGAGGAGCATGGACACGGGGTCATCCCCAGATACTAAAAACAACAGACGAATCCCACTCCACAAAGGGGGGCAGTAAAGCAATAGCAAAGAACTACAGACCGATAGCACTAACATCCCATATCATAAAAATCTTTGAAAGGGTCCTAAGAGCAAGATCACCACCCATCTAGAAACCCATAAATTACACAACCCAGGGCAACATGGTTTTAGAACAGGTTGCTCCTGTCGTCTCAACTTTTGGGATCACTACAAGGTCCTAAATGCACTAGAAGCCCAAAAAGAATGCAGATGAAATATATACAGACTTTGCAAAAGCCTTCGACAAGTGTGACCATGGCGTAATAGCGCACAAAATGCATGCTAAAGGAATAACGGGAAAAAAGTCTGGTCGATGGATTTATAATTTCCTTACTAACAGAACACAGAGAGTATAGTCAACAGAGTAAAGTCCGAGGCAGCTACGGAAAAAAAGCTCTGTTCCACAAGGCACAGTACTCGCCCCCAATTTGTTCCTCATCCTCATAACTGACATAGACAAGGATGTCAGCCACAGCACCTTGTCTTCCTTTGCAGATGACACCCGAATCTGCATTACAGTGTCTTCCATTGCAGACACTGCAAGGCTCCAGGCGGACATAAAACCAAATCTTTCAGTGGGCTGCAGAAAACAATAAGAAAGTTCAACGATGAGAAATTTTCAATTACTCAGATATGGTAAACACAGGAAATTAAATCTTCATCAGAGTACAAAACAAATTCTGGCCACAAAATAGAGTGAAACACCAACGTGAAAAACCTGGGAGTGATCATGTCGGAGGATCTCACTTTCAAGGACCATAACATTGTATAATCGCATCTGCTAGAAAAAATGACAGGATGGATAATGAGAACCTTCAAAACTAGGGATGCCAAGCCCATGATGACACTCTTCAGGTCACTTGTTCTATCTAGGCTGGAACATTGCTGCACACTAACAGCACCTTTCAAGGGAGGTGAAATTTCTGACCTAGGGAAAAAGTACAGAGAACCTTCACGCACGCCCTAACGGAGATAAAACACCTAAATTACTGGGAGCGCTTGAGGTTCCTGAACCTGTATTCCCTGGAATGCAGGCGGGAGAGCTACATGATTATATACACCTGGAAAATCCTAGAGGGACTAGTACCCAACTTGCACACGAAAATCACTCACTACAAGAGCAAAAGACTTGGCAGACGATGCCAAACATCCCCCCAATGAAAAGCAGGGGTGTCACTAGCACATTAAGAGACCAACAATAAGTGTCAGGGGGGCCCCAGACTGTTTTAACTGCCTCCCAGCATACATAAGGGGGATTACCAAAAAGACCCCTGGCAGTCTTCAAGCTGGCGCTGGACAAGCACCTAAAGTCGGGTTTCCCGACCAGCCGGCTGTGGGGTCGTACATTGGTTTGCGTGCAGCGTAGCTTTAACAGCCTGGTTGATCAGGCTCTGATCCACCGGAGGCCTGTCACAAACCGGGCCATGGGGGCGGGTTTACCCCCAGAAAATCTCTCCAGGTAAACTTGCTCTCAGGGTTGAAAATTTTTCAAAAAAAAAAATTATTTTTTCTTATGAATGATAGAGAATCTTTTCCCGATCATAATGACACCAAAAGTATAAATTTGATGGAAAACTTACGGAATTATGCTCTCGCGAAGTTAGTTCATTTATTAGAGATTTGCCGGTAATACCGGCCCGGGTCTTCCTCCAATGGTCTTGCTGATGTTCACGCATCGGCGTTTTTGCCCACTTTGAGCCCTATTTTGGGCCCCAATTCCTGTGTACTAGTCGACAAAAAATCAAAATTTTATTTTCACTAAACTTTTCCATTTTTTCTACCCGAATGAGAAACAAGAAACCATCCATTTACCAATTTAAACTGTCCAATAAAGTGGTTAAAAATTTTGGGCAATTTTTCCCAAATTTTTCCCAAAAATTTTTCAAAAGATCCCCAATTTCCGAATAGGGTCCAAGAATAAACAAACAGACATTCCGGGCACTAAAATAAAAAATTCCCCTGTTCTTTAGTCCGTCCCCATCCCCCTCTTAAAATTCTTTTTTTTTCCCTTTGAATTTTTTTTTTTTTTTTTTAACCAAAAAAATTTAAAGTTTTACTGTTTAGGGCAGACTGCTGCATTAGGGGGTAGAAAGGGTATAAAAAATATCATTGCACTTGTGAAAGAATATTAGACTCACCATTTAAAGTGTATTGGATGCTTGGCATGATTTGTTTATTTTGGGAACGGGGGTAAAAATCGAACATTTCTGCTACTTTGACTCAATTTAAAGGGGAATTTTTCATTGAAAAAACCACCCAAAATCATCTAAATTTTCTGAATAGTTTTCCATTCATAAAATAAACCCAAGAAAAAAACTAAAAATAACCCAATAAAAAACCAATGAAAATACAGGGGAAAAGGGTCCTGTTTTATTTCCAAAAACACGGTTAAATTTTTTTTTTTCTTATTATGCACCGGGTGTGTTTGGCAGGTTTTTTTTTAATACGGGGCCACACTGACCACATAGACCCTTTCTTTCATATTATGCCCCCTTTTTTTCTCCCACTAGATTTGAGGGCGCTAGAATTTTGGGATTACTATTTGTCAAAAACCCGGGGTTCGTAAGCCGTACTAGTACGGCTGAAACCCTCAAAGGGTTAAAAAACAAACGGGAAATCTAAAAAAAACTTGCCCCCATTCATATATAAAAAAAAGAAAGTTTCATGTGCGGTCACCCAGTATTACAACACTTTTTAAAAAATTTCTTTTTGACCCCTAAACCCTTTCCCCATCCATACCCAAAGAAAAGCAAGGGGTTACCCGACCTAAAAGGTGGTAAACCAACTGAACTGAACAACGACGGGCCCCAATATCAAATTTGCCCTTCCCTTTCCCTAAATTTTTTTTTTTTTCAACAAGTGGGCCCGTCTCCCACCGAGGCGGGGTTGACCCAAAAAAGAAAAAAAATCCCCCAAAAAAAAAAAATACTTTCATCTTCATTCCAAAAACTTTCACCACCCCCTCACACTTTATCACTGTTTTTGGGAAAAGGGGTGCTCAGAATAAAAACATTTAGAACATAAAACCTAAAAAAAAAAACAACTTTATCCCCCCAAACGGGCCAATACCCCAAAACCCCATTTCCTTTAAAGTGCGGGCATTGTATTTCCCATTTCCGGGACCAAGTCCGACATATGAAAATAACCGGTTTCCCTGAATCCCTTCACTAAATTTTACCCTGCTCACCCCTTCCAACAGATCGCGGGGCCCCCAAGTATCATTCGTTTTTCCCATTCACCCCTATCTAACACGCTCATGAAATGCTTGCTAAAAAGCCCCCAAGCCCCTCGCCCAAAAAAACCTCCTTTACCCCCCTTTTTTCCAAACCCCTTTCGGGGACGACCCCTACCCCTCTTTCCTTCCCCTATAGTTTTTATATGCTTTCCCATGTCTTTCAAATTTTTGATCCTTTTCTCTTAAATGACCAAACCACCTCAAAAACCCCCCTCTTCTGGGCCCCTCTGCAAATTTCTTTTTTTAACTCCAAAACCCTTCTCCTAATTTCCAACACTTCCCAAAATTTTTTTTGCATAATTTTTAACCCCACACTTTTGCCCTTAGACAGGACATCCCCCACTGCCCCCAAACCCAAACTCCTCGCTGTTTCCTTTACCCCCAAGTTTTCACATCCAAAAGAGTTTTGGGTACTACAAAAACTTTCATACATTCCCTTCTTTGCCTCCATAGATAACGTTTTTTTGACTCCCCCATATACCTCAATGCACCACTAAACCTTTTTTCCCCCTCATCAATTCTATGTTTAACCCCTCATCCTTTAAAATCCTTTCCCCGAAAAACGTCAACTCCCAAGTATCTGAAAACATTCCTTCTTCCATACTCCTCCTCCCCAATTTAAAAATACCCAAATTTTTTTCTTTCAAAATTTCTTTGATCCCTCAATCACCTTACTCTTTTCAAATGTTCACTTTCAACTTTCTACCTTTAAAACCCATTCTCAAACTCATCCACAACCCTTTTGGGCAATTTTTTTTAGAATCTCCCATAACCCCACAGTATCATCAGCAAAAAGTAACTGTGTCAATTCCCATTTTAAATTTTTTTTTCCCCCAAAAATTTTAACCCCACCCCCCCTTCCCCAAAAAACCCCTAGCATTTATTTCCCTTTTAAAACCCCCATCTAAAAAATTATATTAAAAAACCCCAAGGTGACATTACACATCCCTGCTAAGCCCTATTTTTAAAACCGGGGGAAGTATTCTCCCTCTCTTCTCACACCCAACCTGACCCTTTTCACTACCCCTTCATAAAAGCTTTTTTACAGCATTTATTTAACTTCCCACCTTTTCCCCAAAAAACGGGCAACTTTCTGCCACTTTGCCCCTTCTATCCACTCTTCATATCCCTTTTTCTAAATCCATAAATGCAATAAAAACTTCCCAAACCTTTATCTAAATACTGTTCACATAATGCTTCAATGTAAACCCCCTTGACCCAACACATCCCCAAACCCCCCCCTAAAAGCCCCTTGCTCTTTCTGAAAATTTTTCATTCTTTTTTCCTCAAAATTTCTTTCAATTTTTAACCCTACCGAAATACCCCTTTCCGGGTAACTCAGAAAAAATTTTTTTCCTCTATAATTTTTACAACCCTTTTTTTGCCCCCCTTTCCCCTTTTTTAAAAAGGGGACTAAAACATGCTCTCCGCCAATCCCCCCAGGTACCTTCCCCTCTTTCATACATTTTTTAAAACCCAAAATTCCCAAAACCCAACTCCCAACACATACCCCCCTGCTTTTAACATTTCTTGGTCATGATCCCACCCATTTTCCCAAAGCTGTTTTAAACCCCCCCCTTTCATTCAAACGAAATTTGCCTCACTAACCCCCAAACCACATTTACATTCTGCTCTTCTTAATTTCCCTAAAAGAGGGAATCCTCCCGGCCAGTGCTTTAAAATTTACCGCCCCCTTTTTTCCTCAACTTTTTAAAAGTTCCCAAAAAAAATTTTTTCCCATCACCAAATACCTCCCCCCCCCCCATCTACAAACTCCCCTACCTTTTTTTAAAACTGACAAACCCATATTTTCCCTGGGTTTTTCCTTAATTTTGGGTTTAACTCAAACCAAAATTTTTTTTTTTATTTTCTTTAAAAATTTTCTTGACAGTGCCTCTCCCACTCTTTCATCTGCTCTCCTTTTGCACTCTCTCCCCTCCTCTCTTCACCTTTTTTTTTTTCTCCCCATATACTCTCCCTCCTTATAAAAACTTCTCTTTGAAAAAAACCCTCTCGAAAAGCTACTTTTTCTCTTTATCACAAACCCTTTACTTCATCTTTCCCCACCAATCACTCCTTTTTCCCCTTTCCCCCCCCCCCCTATAAACCAAAAAACTTCTCCCCCACATTCTAATACTGCATTTTTTAAAACTTTTTCCAACCCTCTTCAACCCCCCCACAACCATCTTTTGGGACAGCCCCCCCCTTTTTCTCCCAAAAGTCCTTTTTTATCTGGGCCCAAAAACCTTCCTCCCCCCTTTATTTTTTACAATTTCACCCCCCCCTTTTAAACTTTTGTTCCCCCCCACCTTCCCCCTTTTTTTCCCCACATACCTCTTCCCTAATGTAACTACAACAAAAAATATTAGAGAAAATAATACACAAATGACTTTACTCCTACCCTTTATATACAACAAATATTTTAACCCCTACCATTTTGGGGGTTTGGGCCCAAAAAAAAAATAAAAATTTAAAGCAATTATACAAAGGCTTAAACTAACAGGGAAACACCCCTCGATAAAAAAAATATCCACTGGGGTTCTTCAATGACCAAACGGAAACATTTATACAGGGGGAAAAAACCCCTTCTGATGTACAGAAAGAACGGGCAAAAAGGGGGAGGGGGGGGGGGGGGCCTTTGTATGTCAAAGAGTTGCTCATCGCACGGAGATGCGAACACCCACAAATGATGAGGGTTTAAGTTCCCAACAATAAAGATCAAGAACCAAAAACCCAGTCATCCCTGGTTGTATATAAGCCACCAATTTAACCTCCCAACAGTTTAAAAGGGAAAAGCTACTGAAAATTGATTACTGTCTTTAAAGCCTTTTCCCGCTCCATCTCCAAACATCTTACTGCTTGGTTTATTTCAACCTAAGGGAAAACAAAATGGAAGAATTTTAATCAAATAATTTTTATAGCAAAAAAATCCCGGAGGGAGCGGGGAATGAAAGGCCCCACACAAGACTCTAAATCTGCATAAAAACACCCTAAGTCAGCAGATAGTGGAGCCAACAAAACTGAAAAATGCTCTTGACCTTAAACTTTACAATAAGAGGATCTGGTAAATATAAAAAGCAACTAATTTAAGTCCGATCACAAACTAATCAAAATTTTAGAAATTTTTTGCACAGGTCCCGATCAGCAAAAAGCATGTAGCTGGAAAGGGGTCTTCACCAAAAAAAACTTCAACAAAAAAGAACACAACTGGGGCCGGGGAACCAGGTCTTAAATGAAAACCAATTGGGAAGATATCTTAAACCCGGATTTCCCAAACCCGGGGCCTTGAAAAGATCAACTTCCCGGCGCCTTTAAAATATGTTTAAGGGAAATTTCCCCCAAGAAAAAAAGATTTATTGAGCACCCCAATGGAAATAAAATCCAAAGGCCCAGGTTAAAACTATACTTATGTTGCTATTATGATAAATTTTAAAGTAACTTTTACTTACGTGTACTTATACCTTAATAAAAATTACTATCCATCCTGTGGGGAGTACGCAAGAGAAAAACCCTAAGAACACAAGAAAGGGAAAAACACTGCAACCCGGCCTTTCACCCATGCGGAGGCAGGTTCATCCCCCCCCCCCCCCCCCGGGGTTAGGCCCAATGACCCACCCAGTTTTCACCCCACTCAAAAGGGTGGAGGGACGGCAAAACCCGAACCCAGCAGCACAAGCTAACAGGTTCAACTCTCCCCACCCCCCCACACCCACTCATATTTTTTTTATTTTTATTATCACAAATGGCCGATTCCCCCCAAGGGGAAAGGGGGGGCCCGAAAAAAAAAAAACTTTTTCAAACCCTCATTCCTCCATCACTGTCTTGCCAAAAAGGGGGCTTTACACAAAATTTTTTTTAAAATGCAAAATAAACAAAACCCCCCCCTTCAGAGTGCAGGCCCCGTACTTCCCATTCTCCAGACTCTAACCTTTTTTAAAAATAAAACGTTTTAGCCTAATAACTGTATTTGGGAGTTTGTTTTCCCCTCATCCACGGCTCAAATTTCCAAACCAGTGCTTTCCCATATCCTTTCTGGGGAAACTGAATTTTTTTTTCCCAAATTGAAACCATTGCGCGATCCTTCTTTTGTTGGGAAATTTTTCAGCTCTATTTAAAAATCCCCCTTTTTTTTTATTCCTGTTTTCCATTAATATGGATACACAAAAGGCTGAAGGGCTTGGGCCCCAAAAGGGTTAAAAGGAGTACATCAGGGTTTTTAAAACTACAGGGTTTATTTCACTATGTAAAAAAATTTCAATTTGGGCCTGGGCCTGGGAAATATGCAAATTTTTTCCCAATTCTTTTTCAACTAAAACCCAAAAATTTAAAAAAAAAACAATTTTTTAACCCCAGAACTTTGCTTTTTGTGTCAGGACACTTTTTGGAAAAACTTTTTAAGAAAGACCGATGTAAAACTTTGGGGAAAATAAAAACAGGGCCCACAAAAAAAGCCATTTTAGTTCTCTGGACCGGGAAAAAACAAATCAGATGAAATGAAATAGCACCCAAAGGCCGTAATCATTCTCCCCAAAAGCATTCTGCTTTCATATGTGGGTTTTAAATTTATTTAAAACAAGAGGGAAAGAATTCTCTGTAACCCGCAACTAAAAACAGGTGACATTTACAAAGGGATTTTTGGGATGCCAGTTGGGGACCAAAACAAAACCTGGGGACCGTCATTAAATTATATGAAAAAAAAAAAAAAATCTTGAATAGGGAACATTTTTTAAATGAAATGTATTAAAAAGAAAATAATTCTTTTGTTCTTTTTACAGGGTGGGAAAAGAGGGGGGAAAAAAAGGGGCCCCAAAAATTTTCTGTTTTCTAAATATTGGGGAAGAAACCCCCCCTGATCACTCAACCAAACTGCTACTTCGCCTGGTGGGTTTCCCTTTCCCAAAAGTCAGACCCCGGAAAAAAGACCTGCTATTTCCCTTTTCCAGACCTCTCTTCTATTGCAACCATCCACACAGTGCTGATCTTCCTTTTAAATACACCTCCCAAAAAAAAGTCCAAAAACCCTCAAAAAGAAGAAAGCAGCCCAAAACAGAAAAAAGAAGAGCCAGTGAACAAGACTATGATCCCCACAGGATGCAGCTTTTCGAGGAATCCTTACTAAACCCAAACCAAACCCGACCTCAATGACCTTATCAAGATCTTTGGTTTTACAAAGTTTAAAAGCTGAGGGATTTGATTTCAAGGCTCAAGGAGTGGGGCTTTTGGGAGATAAGTATGCAAGTACAAGCCAAAGAAAACATCACCAAACTTCTCAAACTTCTTCACTAATGAAGGCAGGTTGTGCTACTGGGAAAGGGGGGTATTTAGGCATTTGATGCAACTGGAACTGCAAGCAATCCAGATGAGGTTTTTATTGGCAGCTCCCCAGAACTGCACAACGGGAAAAAAGTACCCAAACTCTTTTCCCCTTGGCTCATTCAGTGGGGAAACTTAAAGAGGGCTACAACAAAGGCAAACTTCTACTGGAAGCTTTTAACTTTTAATAAATTGGGGTGGGGGGGTTTTTTGGGAGACTTCAAAAAAGGTGGCATTTTTTGGGTGGGGCTTTGAAGGGGGTTTTTCCAAGTTTCCCCCGTTATCTCTGTCATTGGGATAGTAAGACAGAGGGGCACATTACCAAGGGAAACACTTGGGCCCAAAGGACGAGTTTTCCCTAGGAAATATAATATCAAAAAATTTAAAACCTTGGGGAGAAACCTCAAAAGGTTGTTTTTTCCCCCCCCCTTACACATCAAAAATAGGGCTAATGAAAACATTTGGGACAAACTCTTGACAAAGAGTTTTGCAGCCCTTTAAATATCTTTTAACTTCTTTTCCCCAACTATCAAGGCAAAGGTGAAGGGTGGCCCCTCTTACTGGAACACAAGTGGAAAATCATGGAAATGCTTTAGAATTTCCAAAGAAGCTTCACAAGAAGGAAAAGGGGAAACTTGGGAGAGTTTTGGTTTCTGTAGCACAGGACTTTCTGGGCCCAAAAACAAGGGGTGACAATTTTGGGAAAATTTTTGAACCTTTTAAAAAACTAAGGTCAGATAGGCTGTAATTATGTCCCCTTTTAAAGGGCCACAAACCTTTTTAAAACTCAACTTGACAAAATTTTAAGAAAAATAAAGGGAGCATAAATCAGGGATTTATAAAAGAAAACATTTAAGGGAGACTACATTTGGGGCTTAAAACAGGAAAATGATTTTTTTGGGAAAAAAGAATAATAAAATAACCAAAAATTTTTTTTTGACAGAAACATAGTTTTTACAAAGGGAAAATAATAGTTAGTGTACATTTCCAAAAGCACCTTCAGGGAAACTAAAAAATTTAAATTAAAATTAATTAGGCTATAAAAATTAAATGGTCATTTTGATTTGGGTTTCAGCGAGACAAAGACATAGATAAATAAGGGAATGCTATTACCTAGAGTTTACCTGGAGAGAGTTCCGGGGTCAACGCCCCCGCGGTCCCGGTCTGTGACCAGGCCTCCTGTGGATCAGAGTCTGATCAACCAGGCTGTTGCTGCTGGCTGCACGCAAACCAACGTAACGAGCCACAGCCCGGCTGTGCAGGAACCGACTTTAGGTGCTTGTCCAGTGCCAGCTTGAAGACTGCCAGGGTCTGTTGGTAATCCCCCTTATGTATGCTGGGAGGCAGTTGAACAGTCTCGGGCCCCTGACACTATTGTATGGTCTCTTAACGTGCTAGTGACACCCCCTGCTTTTCATTGGGGGATGTTGCATCGTCTGCCAAGTCTTTTGCTTCGTAGTGAGTAATTTTCGTGTGCAAGTTCGGTACTAGTGCCTCTAGGATTTTCCAGGTGTATATAATCATGTATCTCTCCCGCCTGCGTTCCAGGGAATACAGGTTCAGGAACCTCAAGCGCTCCCATAATTGAGTGTTTTATCTCCGTTATGCGTGCCGTGAAGTTCTCTGTACATTTTCTAGTCAGCAATTTCACCTGCCTTGAAAGGTGCTGTTAGTGTGCAGCAATATTCCAGCCTAGATAGAACTAGTCACTAAGATATGAAGACAATCTTAGAGTACCTGGAGTTTACCTGGAGAGAGTTTCGGGGGTCAATGCCCCCGCGGCCCGGTCTGTGACCAGGCCTCCTGGTGGATCAGCGCCTGATCAACCAGGCTGTTGCTAGCGGCTGCACCAAACCAACGTAAACAGCCACAGCCCGGCTGATCAGGAACTGACTTTAGGTGCTTGTCCAGTGCCAGCTTGAAGACTGCCAGGGGTCTGTTGGTAATCCCCCTTATGTGTGCTGGGAGGCAGTTGAACAGTCTCGGGCCCCTGACACTTATTGTATGGTCTCTTAACGTGCTAGTGACACCCCTGCTTTTCATTGGGGGGATGGTGCATCGTCTGCCAAGTCTTTTGCTTTCGTAGTGAGTGATTTTCGTGTGCAAGTTCGGTACTAGTCCCTCTAGGATTTTCCAGGTGTATATAATCATGTATCTCTCCCTCCTGCGTTCCAGGGAATACAGGTTTAGAAACCTCAAGCGAATTATAATATAAACTTATAATATAAAAATACAAATTGAAATGGTACTTGCAATTGCACTAGAGTCTGGTATAGGTTGTTGACAAGATCAAGAGTATAACTAGATTTAAATTGACAAAATAAAATTCACAATTAAAGTACCAAAAGAATAATAGTAAAAAATAACAATGGTAATGTCTTGGTTATAATATGATAGTAAGTTGGTAGACAGGTAGACAGGTACACAGGTACAAAGGATAATATAAAGGTTGGAGTTGAATATACAAACTTGAAAATTTGGCAACAAAATGTTATGGGAAGTATAAAATAATGTTTAATGTACAAAAGTAAAATTGACTGGATATTGTGTGTGCAATTAGTGTATATTTCAATTATATTATTGTTCAAGGCCCTTAACTATCTTTTGCTAACTAGTACCAACTACCTCATGTATCTTTTTTTTTTCTACTTTTTTTTATTCTTTTGCTACCTTAACTTGTATATTTTATCTTGTCAATTTAAATCTAGTTATACTCTAATTCTTGTAAACAACTTATATAACACCTTAGTGCAATTACAATTGAGAGTCTTGTGCCTTTTTTTATATTATTAGATTAAACTCAGTTGTACTATAGTCAATACCAAATTCATTATATTAGACCATATTGCAATTACTAGTGAGAGACTGGTGCTATTTTAATTTGTATTTTTATATTATAAGATTAAATCTAGTTGGACTATAGCTCATTCTAGCTCAAAACATAGACTCCACAAAAGTCATTATATTAGACCTTAGTGCAATTACAAGTGAGAGTCTTGTTCTATTTTAAATTTGTATTTTTTATTACTAGTTTATACCTAGTTGTACTTTAGTTCATTCCAGCACAACACATAGACAACATCAACTTCATTATGTGTAGTAGTGACTATACTCTATATGACCAAAATACTCTAGCTATATACTTATCCAAGCTTCCCACCACTACAGATATCAGTACTAGAACTCAACACATAACTCAGGATATAAATAACCATAATTTAAACCTAGAAGATGATTGATCACATTGACCCTGATCTAAACCTCCATAATCTGACACCCAATCAAAACCTATTGGAAAGTAACTGCCTTTATTACACAGCATCACAAGCCAGCACTATCCTAAACAATGCTAAAAGCCTATCAGTACTTAACTACAACATCAGGTCCTTAAGCAAACACTATGATGACCTCCTGGCACTCCTTGAATCACTAAAGACACCCTTCTCCTGCATTATTCTTACTGAGACCTGGCTTAAGCAGGACACAATAGATATCTACCCTCTACCAGGATACACAGCAATTCACAACTGCAGACCAAACCAAGTTGGGGGTGGTATTGCAATCTATTACTCTAACCAATTATCTTGTATTAGCACCACTGCTTTAGTGATGAAATGGGAATACATTTTTGCTAATTTTACTGTAAAAAACCTTAAGACACCTATAACAATCGTGCCATTACCGGATACCTCACACAAACATCCCAAATTTCAGTGAGAAATAAAGTCACTAATAACAAACAGACAAATGAATAAGCACCACCTTCTCTTAGCTGGAGACTTCAACATCAACCTTGGCTTACTAGATGATCAGCCTGTAACTGATTTCATCAACAATATGAACAACACACTTCTCATACCAACAATAACTAAACCAACCAGGCTCACTGAGACAAGTGCAACCATAATAGACCACATATGGACCAATATACTAGCCCCCCTTAAATCAGGGATAATCACAGATAGCACTACAGACCACTACCCTACCTTCCTCCTGACAAACATTAATAAACCACCACTGAATACAACAAAGTCTCATTTACACTCCATGACGAGGCCTCAATAAGGAAGTTCACAACTGACCTAGAGATTGTTGACTGGCCTACAGAATTCTCCAAGGCCAATGGTATTGATGACTGGACAGACATTTTCTTAAACAAATTACTTAGAGTATACAACAAACATTGTCCTATAAAAACGAAACAGATCACAAACAAACGGCTTGGTTGCCCATGGCTAACCAGCACCATTCTGAAATCCACTGACAAGAAACACCAATATGAAAAGCAATATAGACAGGGCTTAATACACAAAGATATTCTTAAACACTATTCATCAGTTCTCACCAAAGTAATAAAGAAAGCCAAACAACTATACTACTCCAGTAGATTCACAGACACTAGAGGAGATATAAAAAAGACCTGGAAAACACTCTCTCGGATTCTAGGAACCCACAAACTGAAAAAAAACCAAGAATATTGTCCTAACTAAACCTAATGAAACACCACTACATCCCACTGACACAGCTAACAAGATAAACGACTTCTTCTCAACCATAGGATCTAATCTCGCCAATAAAATCCCACATACTAATGCCCCTGCTGGGAACTACTTAGATGGGAATTTCCCAAATTCCTTCTATCTTGCACCAACTGACCCTCGGAAGTCACCGAGATTATAAAGTCACATTAAAAACAACTCAGGGAATCTGTCTAATGTCCCACCATTACTGTACAAGCGAGCGGCCCATATCCTTTCGCATGCTATTTCATTACTTTTTCAACAAGTCCCTAGAAACTACACCTTCCCGAAACTACTCAGGATGGCAAGGTTACACCAATACATAAAGGTGGTGACCCTACAGACTTAAGCAACTATAGGCCAATATCAAACTTACCATGCTATCCAAAATCTTTGAGAAACTCGTGCACAGGAGACTATATTATTATAACAGTACAAAACATACTCAAAACCCCTGCCAATTTGGATTAGGAAAATAAAAGCACTAATGATGCAATCATAAAAATGCTAGATCTGCTTTACACAGCATTGGAAAATAAGAATATCCACTAGGAATTTTTATTGACCTAAGAAAGGCTTTTGACACAGTAGACCACGACATCCTACTCCACAAACTTGACCATTACGGTATAAGAGGCCATGCGCTTGCTTATTCAAATCTACCTTACAATAGGTATCAGTATGTTACCATTAAAGACACAGCATCAACAACACGGCCACTTGATACTGGAGTTCCACAGGAAGTGTCCTTGGTCCCCTGCTCTTCCTCATATACATCAATGATCTTCCAAACGTATCCCAACACCTGAAACCCATTCTCTTTGCTGACGACACGACTTATGTCATCTCTCACCCTAATCTTTGCCACCCTCAACACCATTGTTAACTAGGAGCTGATCAAAATATCGACTTGGATGACAGCCAATAAACTTACGCTTAACACTGACAAACCTACTATATTATGTTTGGTAGCAGAGCATGAGATGCACAAATTAACATTAAGATAGACAACACTCTAATTACCAGATAAAAGGGCAAATTCCTAGGCCTATACCTTGACAACAACTGAATTTCAGCACCCATATCCAACATCATAACCAAAAAAGTATCCAAAACAGTTGGGATTCTCTCCAAGATACGATACTACGTGCCGCAAAATGCCCTTCTCACACTATACCACTCACTTATTTATCCATACCTCACCTATGCTATTTTTGCTTGGGGATCAACTGCAGCAACACACCTAAAGCCAATAATAACCCAACAAAAAGCTGCAGTAAGAATAATCACTAAATCCCATCCCTGGCAACACACCCCCCCACTCTTCATAGATCTAAACTTACTCCCTGTTCAGTACATCCACACTTACTACTGTGCAATCTACATCTACAGGACCTTAAACTCCAATATCAACCTTGACCTAAAACGCTTTCTTGATAGTTGTGACAGAACCCACAGGCATAACACCAGACACAAACATCTCTACGACATTCCCCATGTCCGACTAAACCTTACAAAAATTCAATTTATGTCAAAGGCCCTAAAATCTGAAACACCCTACCTGAGAACTCTAGAACTGCAGAGACATTCATCACCTCAAAACTACCATTAGAAAACATCTTATCTCCCTGATAACCCCATCAACTAACTACACGAATAACCACCTGGTGGTTCACACTTACACTCACTCACCCATTTGACCATAAACAGAAATATTAATCTCAATCTTAAAATAATGAATCCTATGATACTCCAATACTGAAACTATGTACTGTGCCAAAACAAAAGCATTCACATTGCTAAACTCACAAACTAGTATTTAGTCACTTAACCTTAATACCAACTTACCTCATAATTTGAAATATTTTAAAATAAAGAATTAAACTAAGTCTGCCCGAAATGCCTAGCCATGCTAGGCGTTCTAGTGGTACACTCTGTAATCATTATTTAACTACATGTAAACCACACAACAACCAAATTCTGTAAATTCAACATTGTAATCTTTATAGAGAATAAACTTTGAAAGTGACCTGAAGAGTGTCATCATGGGCTTGGCCTATATGGCTTTAATAGGTCTAGTAGAGAAGTTTAGTAGTGAATAATTACAGTTTTGAACTATTTTATAAAAATTACAGTATTACAATTGAACAATTGAAACAATTTACAATATGAAGTACTACTGAGTATTTAAAATGATGAAATTTTAATATTACAATTTTGAATATTTCAGATTTTCAACAGA
>NC_069432.1:45709685-45724721 GCF_026875155.1 Cherax quadricarinatus
CAGTGACTCTGAAGTTTGGTCTATTTGGCTTTAAAAAAGGAAGAGGGAAAGTAACCCCAAAAAAAGGGAGGGAACCTCGGTTTTAAATGGGGGTTTTCCCCTTCTAAACACTAAACTCTCTCCCCCTCCCCCCCAACCCCATCCAATCATCCCAGATCTTCAATAAAAGTAAGTGTCATGTAAGTGTGCATGCCTTTTTCGTTTGTGTGTACAAAAAATTAACATTTAAATGGGAAAAAAATTTTTTTTTTTTCATATTTTTGGGTTGTCTTGCAGGGGAAAATTTTTTATTTTAAGGGGCCCCGGGTTTTAAACGATTTTTTTTCCTTCCAAAAGTATGTTCATTTTGCAGTATGGGGGGAATCTGTTCCCAAAAGGATATTGTAAAAGTGATTAGTCCTTTTTCGCCCCCCAAAACATACAGTAAAAAACCACTTACATAAATACACTTACATAATTGGTCGCACGGGGAGGTGTTCGTTTGGGGGGCCCAATGTTTTTTTTATGGGGAAAATTTTCATTAAACATACCGTTTATTTCGCATAAAAAATTTTACCCTTTTTCAGGATTAAAATGGGGATGCGGGGGTCCACTGTATCAACACAAAAGCCCTACTCTGGATTATTTTTGAAATCACAAATAAAAACCCCCCAAGCTTCTCTGGGCCTACCGGGCCTCCCTTTTTAAATTACTGCAAAAAAACCCCCTTTCTTTTGGTATAGTCAGTTTTGGCCTAGCCTCTTTTAAATCGGGGCCCTTTGGGTGCTAATTTAAACCCAAACTTTTTTAAACGGGTTTCCCTTTAACTGGGGCCTAGCTAGGGATGGGTTTAAACCTAGCTTTTCCCACATCAGGGTTTTCGAAGGACCCCTTTTGGGGAAAATTTGTGTGGATTCCCCCAAAGTGAGTGGGCCTCCCCTTTGGGGAAACTTGTTGACACCGAGCTCTGAGGTGGGGTACCTCACCCTCACAAGGGGCTTATAGGACAGATTTTCACAAATTTTTGATTTTTGGCAAGAAAAAAATCGCCTGCTTTCACGTATAAAAGGGCTAAAAATTTTTGGTTTTTGCAGCATATATTTTGATCTTCAAATTCCCCAACCTTAGCCCTTTGCCCCCTTTTGGGCTTCCTTCAGAAAAACCCTGCAACAGGAGCCCTTAAATTTCCCGTAATTTTCAATTTTAATTAAGGGGTCCTGCTCACCTCAGAAAATTTCCCATTTCCAAAAGGGTATGTATCCCCTTTTATAAAATATGCGACTCAGCAAGCTTTCCGACTGTCTGAGACAAATGGTACTTACTGGGCATGCCAAACCCGTTGCAAAGGGGCCCCCAGTAAAATCAACTCACAAAAAAAATTTCCCGACCCCGGCCAGAATTCTACGAAAAAATAGGGGGTCTTGTTTACTGTATGGGCCCCGACCCGGGGGAGGTCATCTACGGTACAACGGGGTGCCTTTTTCCCCGATTTCCCCCGGTCTAGATGTGAAGAAAACGTGGGGGCGCCATCTGCTGATTCCCACATGTATTGTCCAAAATGGGTTTTCTGTCTTAAGAGGACCCTATTGTTTTTAGACCGCGCCTCCTTAAATTTAAGCCCAGGGTTTTCCAGTTCTCCCTAGCTAACTTATCCCAGTGTTTGCCCACATTATCGGCTATTACTACCTATGTTAAGGTCTTAGGTCTACATTATTATTATCTACAGTTGCCTTAGTAACCTAATATTAATATACTAACAGTAAAACTACCTACTCCTTCCCTGAAGAATAAATCTATAAATTAAATACATGCCTACCAAGAATCCATCGCCGACCAGAGAGAATGCTCTCATGTTTGGGTGGGGTATAAGGGCCATCCAGCTCAGCCGTCCCGTACGGCCATGCTGGATCTGTCCTGTGGAACTTTAGGGACCAAATAAATTTCCACACTACCCATCAACCTTTTATCCACCAATACATAATCTAACAAACTACTTTCATTACGTGCTACATCATACCTTGTATATTTATTTATCCTCTTTTTCATAAAATATGTATTACTTATTACCAAATTTCTTTCTACACATAGCTCAATTAAAGGCTCCCCATTTACATTTACCCCTGGCACCCCAAATTTACCTACTACTCCCTCCATAACATTTTTACTCACTTTAGCATTGAAATCCCCAACCACCATTACTCTCACACTTGATTCAAAACTCCCCACGCATTCACTCAACATTTCCCAGAATCTCTCTCTCTCCTCTACACTTCTCTCTTCTCCAGGTGCATACACGCTTACTATAACCCACTTTTCACATCCATTTTTGCATAGTGTGAGACTGACACGAGGGACATCAAAGAGTGCCTTGTATTGCGACTGTGTGTTCTGTTGTAGTTATCAAGCAGAAGTTCAAGCGTAGGGTTTATATTGGAGTTTAACCCTTTCAGGGTCCAAGGCCAAAATCTGAAGTGGTGCCCCAGTGTCCAAGAATTTTAAAAAAAAAATTTGTTATTTTTTCTTATGAAATGGTAGAGAATCTTTTTGTGAAGGTAATAAAACAAAAAGTGCGAAATTTGATGGAAAATTGACGAAATTATGCTCTCGCAAATTTTGATGTGTCAGCGATATTTACGAATCGGCGATTTTGCCGACTCTGACTCAAATTTTAGGCCAATTACATTATTCCAGTCGACCAAATTCTTAGCTATTTCACTAGTATTACTTCTATTCTATTGATTGAGCACCCTCATCTTGCCACCCTCAACACCATTGTTAACCTTTTGACTGTCGCAACCCTCAATCCTGAGGTGTCTCCTGGTGTCGCAAAATTTAAAAAAAAAAAAAAAAAAAAATTCTTATGAAATGATAGAGAATCTTTTCCCGATTGTAATGACACCAAAAAAACGAAATTTGATGGAAAACTGATGGAATTATGCTCTCGCGAAGTTAGCGACCTCGGCGCTGTTTACAAATCGGCGATTTCGCTCACTTTGAGCCCTATTTTTCGGCTAATTCAATTGTTCCGTTGCCCAAACTCATAGGGTATTTCTTTTGAACTCCATTTTTCTATCGATTGAGTATAAAACTGCCCCTTACCGATTTCAACTACCTAAAATGTGGTCAGAAATTTGCAATTTGGCCAATTTCACGAAAACTAAAAAATATGACAATTTCAAATAAGGTCCAGAATGAACAATGCAGGGCATTCCTGCTCTAAAACATTTCTTTGTTCATCAGTCATGTCTCCCGGCCCCTCTGATATTACTCTTGCTTTCTATTTTGAATTTTTATTCAAACAAAAAATTTGAAGACTTACTATTATGTGACTATTGCAATACTGAAAAAAATTGTATAAATAACATCAAACCCATTCATGACTGCATATTTGAATGGCTAGTTTGGGCATTTATTGGACAAAGGCATCATTTGTTTATTCTGAACATTGGCAAAAAATCAAACATTTTCCCCCACTTTGAGCTCCATTTCTAGGTTCTTTTTATAGTAAAATCAATCAAAATCACCTCTATTTCTTTAATATGTTTTCCATTCTATCAAATGAGACCAAGAAAACGAGAAAAACAACCATAAATTACTATACGAAAATAGACCACAAAGTCGGCATTTTAATTAAAAAAAACGGTCGGAGTTTTTATTCTCATTATGGGACGCGTGCCAGGATTTTTTTTATATGGTGCACACTGACCACACAGACCCATTCTCTCACATGTGGGCCTACCAGCTTTCTCCTGCTTGATTTAAAAGCCCCCAAAGAATTTATGAGAATTTCCCGCCAAACACGGTACCCCCCGAAAGACGTATATGAAGGGCCGGGGCAGCCCCAAAGGGGTTTTAATGAGGAGCTGATCAAAAAAACGACTTGGATACAGCCAAAAACTTATGCAAAAACATGACAAAACCTACTACATCATTTTTTGGTAGCAGGGGCAGGATTTTGCAAATTAACATTAAGACCCGACAACACTCAAATTTTGGCCGGGCAAAATGAGGGCAAATTCCTAGGCCTATACCTCGACAACAACCTGAACTTCAGCACCCAAAATCCAACACATAACCAACAAAGTATCCAAAAAAAGGGTTTGGGGTCCTCTCCCAAAATACATACTACGTGCCCCCAAATGCCCTTTTCACACAAAAATACCATTCACTTATATATCCATACCTCACCCATGCTATCTGTGCTTGGGGTTCAAACTGCAGCAAAACACCCCAAAGCCCAAAAAAAACCCCAAAAAAAAGCCGCAGTAAAAAAATCACCCAAAATTTCCCCCCCCTGGCCCCCAAACCCCCCCCCCCCCCCACTCTTCATAGAACTAAAATTACCTTTTCCCGTTCAGAAAATCCCACTTACTTTTGTGGGAATCTACATCTACAGGACCTTAAATTTTCCCAAAATTTAAACCTTTTAAACCCAAAATGCTTTTTTGAAGTTGTGACAGACCCACGGCAAAAACACCGACCCAAACATTCTCTATGACAAAACCCCCTTTCCCCAAACCCAAACCTTTAAAAAAAATTCAATGTATTTCCCAAAAAACCCTAAAAACTGGAAAACCCCAAACCCGAAAACCTAGAACTGCAGACACAATTTACACCTTTTAAAACTAAACCCTTTTGAAAAAATCTTATCTCCCTGATACACCCCTTTAACTAAATTCCCAAAGAATACCCCGGTGGTTTACCCCTTACAAAATACTCAACCCCTTTGAAACTAAACCCGAAAATCAATCTCAAAAATTTAAAAAATGAATCTTAACTAGTTTTAAAAAAGTTGGCCTGTGATACTTCCAATAATGAAACCCATGTATAGTGCCAAAAAAAAAAGCAAAACACATTGCTAAACTCACAAACTAGTATTTTTGCCCCTTAGGCCCTTTAAAAACCAACTTAAACCCCCATAAATTGGTAAAAATTTTAAATTTAAGATCTAATCTAAGTCCCGCCCGAAATGCCTAACCATGCTAGGTTTTTTTTAAGGGGGACTCTGTAATTATTAAATTTTCTACAAATAAACCCCCAAAAAATAACCAAATTTCCCCTAAACTCAGGGATTGTAATCCTTTTAGAGGAAAAACTTTAATTTTAATTTGAAATTTTAAAAAAAATCGCCAAATCAACCTTTTCAACTACAAAATAAAGTGAAAGGGGAAAATTTTAATTTGGCCAAATTTAACCCCAAATTCAAAATATTCCAATTACAAAATAGGGTCCGAAAAAAAAAAGTGGGTATTCCGGGCCAAAACAACTTTCTTTTTTCATTATTATTTTTTTGGGTTTTACAAATAAATTCAATTTGATTTTTTATTTACACAATGAATTTTTATTCTCCCCCAAAAAACAGAAAAATTTACTGTTATTAATATTGTAATAAGTTAATATCATCACCCCCATTTGGAAGATATTAACCCACCAGCTGGCGGATTAGCTGTGAGGTCGTTTGTTTAAAATTTGAAAATCGGAAAAATTTAAAATTTTGCTACTTTTAGCTCGTTTTTAAGCCCTTTCCAGTACTAAAAAAACCCTCAAAATTCTCTATTTTTGTAATATGTTTTCCATTCTATCAAATAGACCCAAAAAATTGCAAATCAACTTAAAAAACAACGAAAAAACACTCAAAGTCGCTGTTTTAATGAAAAAACGGTCTCCAAATTTTTTTCTCATTTACCCAGTGGCTGCAGGGTTTGTTTATGTGGTGAACACTACCACTAGAGTATTCCTCTATTAGGCCCAAATTTTTCCACTCAAGTTTTTCAGAGGAGCGAGCTCATGGCGTAGATACGGTTTGGCCCCCGAACATAAAGCCCCAGATTACGGACGGCCCTAAAGGTTAATGTTCTGATAAAGTAAACACAATAACGAGTGTATGTCCCCATATACTTGTAGGGTTCAGGCTTTTAAAAATTGGTGGGGTGACTACGGCAGAGGACTGGTAATCATCTGCACAGCAGCTTTTTGTTGGGTAATTAAAGGTTTAAGGCTCTGTTTCCAAACAGCACAAAAAATGTTTTGTCTATGTTGAGAGTGAGTTTGTTCCTCATCATCCAATTACTGTACATATTTTTAGCAGCTCATTGTTTACAGTGTCTCTATGTATAGGTGGGTTTGAGTGGGAGTAGACATAAGTAGTGTCGTCTGCAAATAGAACTTGTTTAAGGAGTTGAGATGCATTAGGGAGATCACTGATGTGGATGAGAAAGAGGAGTGGGCCTAGGACACTACCCTGGGGCACTCTGACAGCTACAGGCTGGATAGTGGAGTTGACTTCATTTGCATATATATACTGGTGTCTATCATTAAGATAAGATTTTAGGTAATCAAGGGAATGTCCTCTGATGCCATAATGATTTAGTTTTAGGTGCAGGAGATTGTGGTTCACTGTATCAAATGCTTTCCATAGGTCAATGAAGAGCCCCAGTGGATAGTCATTTTTATCGAGGGCTGTATACAGTAGACCATTATATGACACGGTAGTTACGTTCCTGAAAGTGCCGTGTTAGGTAAATCTGTGTTAGATAAACTAAAGAACTTATGGGAAAAATATGGTTACGTTCCTGGGAGCCCCAAAAAGCCAAACAATTTTTTTCAGACCTCCAGATCTTACAAAAATAAAAATGAATATGTAATTGTAGTTCATTGTCGTGATGAATTATGTTGTTTTTACTGCTTAAGACTACAAATACAACAGAAATAAGTGTATATCTTACCTTAAATTGTGAGTGCTGGTGTTTGTTGATGATTATGAAGAGAGTGGAAAGTTATGCTGTGGCCCTACTGGGCTAAGGTGGATGGTATAGGTTCTGGTACGGAAATCGATGGTTGTACTGGAGTGTGCATATATCCTGTAATAGATTTCTGGGCTATTTTACCCTGCAGCACATTACGCAGCTGATGCTAAGGTATCAACTGCTCTAGACACTGTTTCAGAGCACTGCTTCTAGATTTGTCAGGGTCCTCTTCAGTGAAAAAGTTTAACTTTAAGTCAGTAACTCAGTCAAGTAAGTCAGTACGTCAGTCCAGTCAGTCAAGTAAGTCAGTAGGTCAGTCCAGTCAGTCAGTAAGCCAAGTCAAGTAAGTCAGTAAAGTCAGTCAGTCAGTTAAGTTAGTCAGTCCAGTAAGTCAGTCTGTCAAGTCAGTAAGTCAGTCAAGTAAGTTAATTAATTCAGTAAAGTCAGTCAGTCCATCAAGTCAGTATGTCAGTCAAGTAAGTCAATTAAGTCAGCAGAGTCAATCAGTAAGTCAGTCAAATAAATCAGTCAATTCAGTCAGTAAGTCAGTCAAGTCAGCCAGTAAGTCTGCCAAGTAAGTCTGTCAGTAAGTCAGTCAAATAAGTCAGTTATTCATCACACAAACTCATATATTTCCCTCATTCTTTTTAATTGTACAAACTGGTGCTTCATTAAGGTCACAGGCTATCTCTTGTCTAATATCTGTACTTTCTTTGTTAACTCTAAGATTTATGCTTATATCTTTTCTTTCTTGGCCACTTTCAGGCAGCCACTCGTATGCCTAATGGATGCATGATTGCTTTGGCAGCTGACAGATATGGAAAATTAAAAAGTCAAAAAACCAATTCACAAACACAGTAGCTTCTAGAAGGGACAATCATAATGGACTCGTATGGTTGAAGGCTGGGATGGGGGTGGTGGAGTTGTCGGGGTAGCGGGGAATGGGCGGTAGCCCCCCCCACACAATGGTCTGCCGCACAAACAAGGGCGGGAGAGCTTCAGCTGGGGAAGTTTTCCACATCCGCAAATGGGAACCGGGTTAATAACTTTTATTGAAGTGTTGTATCATAACTTGCCACAATTTTTTTTCAATAGTTGCAATAACCAAAAGTGGCAAAATAAAAATCAGTGTAATATAAACAGTCTACTGTATATTAGTTCGGCAATTTTGTATTAGAGGCATCAATTTGATACTTTTATTTGGTCTAAACCCAAAACTGGGCAGGGGTTAAGTATGTTGCTGGATAAAAGGTAGGAGTTAAGTCAATCTGTTATTATTTTTTTGATATTTTTAAAAAGTAAGGGCAAGTTTTGATATACAGTGGGACCCCGCATAGCGACTTAATCCGTTGCAAAGAGGGCTGGCTCTGTTATGCGAAATGTTTCGGTATATGCGAATGAATTTTCCCCATAAGAAATAATGGAAATCAAAATTTAATCGTTGCAAGACACCCAAAAAGTATGAAAAAAAAAAAATTTTTACACATGAAAATGTTAATTTTAATACACCAACAAACTGATAAAGGCATGCACATTAACATGACACTTACTCTTTATTGAGATTGGTGATGATAGATGGGATGGGAGGAGGGAAGAGAGAGTGGTTAGTGTTTAGAAGGGGAATCCTTCCATTAAGACTTGAGGTGTCGGAGTCCTTTTTGGGGTATCTTCCTTTCCTTCTTTAAATGCCACTAGGACCAGCTTCAGAGTTCATGGAACTTCCTTTGCACAAAACATTTTTTTATCTGTCCATAGTGGCTGTACCTCTCGTTCCTTTTGACTTCCCTAAAGTGTTTCACAACATTGTCAGTGTAAATCAGTCACCAGCACTGTTGCAAATAGCTGTGTGAGGGTGTTTTTTATCCATGAAGGTTTGCACTTCTAAGGGCACTTTGCAACAGATTTCCTTATTTTTGTAGTAGGCAATTTCTTCAATTTCTCTCTCCCCTCCTCTTGTGAACCCAGTTTTTATCAGGTCTGGCCTTCGTTGCTGTTGAAGGTTGATCTATTCAGGCTCATCAGTGGTTAGTTCTTCATTGTTCCTCCTTCACCAACTCTTCCACATCATCCCCACTATCCTCCAACCTTTAGGACTTTCCCATGCCACAATGGTTTCCCTCAACTGGCATAATCCTCTCAGGGTTAGCCTCAAACCCTTCAAAATCCTTTTGTCTACACATTCTGGCCACAGTTTTCTTCCAAGCAGAGTTCAAGGTCTTCTTAGTCACTCCCTCCCAAGCCTTACCTATAAGGTTTATACAATTGAGGATATTAACCCTTTCAGGGTCCAAGGCCCAATCTGGAGTCACGCACCAGTGTCCAAGAATTTTCAAAAAAAAAAATTTGTTATTTTTTCTTATTAAATCGTAGAGAATCTTTTTTGTGAAGGTAATAAAACAAAAAGTACGAAATTTGGTGGAAAATTGACGAAATTATGCTCTCGCGAATTTTGATTGTCAGCGTATTTACGAATCGGCGATTTTTTTCCGACTTTGACTCCATTTTTTGGCCAAATACATTATTCCAATCAACCAAATTCTTAGCTATTTCACTAGTATTACTTCCATTCTATCGATTGAGCACAAGAAAATCGCCAAGTCAACTGTTTCAACTACAAAATAAAGTGATCGGAAATTGTTAATTTGGCCAATTAACACAAAGTTCAAAATATTCCAATTCAAAATAGGGTCCAGAATAAACAATGTAGGCATTTGGGGACTAAACTAACATTTCCTCTGTTCATTAGTTATGTTTTGAGGCTTTACAAATAAATTCCATTTTTATTTTTTATTCACATAATGAATTTTTATTCACCACCAAAAAATAGAAGATTTATGTTATGCAATACTGTAATAATTGTATAAATATTTATCACCATATTTGTGAATGTATATTAGACCCACCAGCTGGCGTGTATTTGACGTGTGAGGTCGTTTGTTTACTCCTTTAACATCGGCAAAAATTTAACATTTCTGCTACTTTTAGCTCAGTTTCAAGCCATTTCCAGTGCTAAAACCAATCAAAATCAACTCTATTTCTGTAACATGTCTTCCATTCTATCAAATGAGACCAAGAAATCGCAAATACAACTTTAAAAACATACGAAAAAAACACTGCAAAGTTGCTGTTTTAATCGAAAAATCATGATTTCAGTTTTTTTCTCTCATTATACACAGTGTGCTGCAGGATCTGTTTTATGTGGTGCACACATACCACATAGATGTATTCTCTCATATCTAGGCCCAAATGTACCACTCACAGTTTATCAGAGTGAGCTGAGCTCATGGCGTAGATCTACGGTTTGGACACTCACCGTAAAGCCGTAGATCTACGGGACGGACCCTGAAAGGGTTAAAGTGATCTCTCCAAAAGTCTCTTAGAGTCAGTTGAGTTTCTGAGGTCACTACAAAGCACCTTTCAAACAGAGCTTTTGTGTACAGTTTTTTGAAGTTTGCAATAACCTGCTGGTCCATGGGCTGCAGGAGAGGAGTGGTATTAGGAGGCAAAAACTTCACCTTAATGAATTTCATGTCCCCATAAAGTCGCTCTGCCACGTCTGTAGGATGACCAGGGGCATTGTCTAACACCAGGAGGCACTTAAGTTCTAATTTCTTTTCAGTTACGTATTCTTTCACATTGGGGGCAAATGCATGGTATAACCAGTCATAGAAAAAGTCCCTAGTGACCCATGCCTTACTGTTTGCCCTCCACAGCACACACAAATTCTCCTTGAGGACATTCTTTTGCCTGAACGCTCTGGGAGTTTCAGAGTGATACACTATAAAGGCTTCACTTTGCATCACCAGTAGCATTGGAACACATCAACAGAGTAAGCCTGTCTTTCATAGGCTTATGTCCTGGGGAGTGCCTTTTCCTCCTGAGTAATGTAGGTCCTGCTTGGCATTTTTTTCCCAAAACAGGCCTGTTTCATCACAATTAAACACTTGTTCAGGTTTCAGTCCTTCACTGTCTATGTACTCCTTGAATTCCTGCACATATTTTTCAGCTGCTTTGTGGTCCGAACGGGCAGCCTCACATGCCTTATCACACTATGTATGCCACTACGCTTCTTAAATCTCTCAAACCAACCTTTGCTGGCCTTAAATTCACTCACATCATCACTAGTTGCAGGCATTTTTTTAATTAAATCCTCATGCAACTTCCTAGCCTTTTCGCTTATGATCGCTTGAGAAACGCTATCTCCTGCTAGCTGTTTCTCATTTATCCACACCAATAAGAGTCTCTCAACATCTTCCATCACTTGCGATCTCTGTTTCGAAAACACAGTTAAACCTTTGGCAAGAACAGCTTCCTTGATTGCCTTTCTGTTGCCCACAATAGTAGAGATGGTTGATTTGGGTTTCTTGTACAACCTGACCAGGTCGGCGACACGCACTCCACTTTCATACTTATCAATGATCTCTTTCTTCATCTCTATTGGAATTCTCACCCTTATTGCTGTAGGGTTGGAACTAGAAGCTTTCTTGGGGCCCATGGTCACTTATTTTCCAGATAAAGCACCGAAAACACTGTAATAATATGAAATATTCCGATTGTATGCTTGGATGTTACCGCGGAGGCTGGCTGGTAAACAATGCCACCGGCGGAACATATGAGGCTGGCTCAGGCCGCACATTGGACGCGTCTCGGACGAAGGGCGGTGAGCGGGTTTTTGGGCGGTATGAGGCAAAATTTTAGCGATCAAAGCGTCCGGTATGCGGATTGTACGGTATGCAATGCGTATGGTATGCGGGGGTCCACTGTACAGTAGACCGTCATTTAACCCCTTGACTGTCACAACCCCGAATCCTAAAGTGTCTCTCTATGTTGCAAAATATTTAAAAAAATATATATATTTTCTTATGAAATGGAGAATTTTTTCCCGATGGTAACGACACCAAAAGTACAAAATTTGATGGAAGACTTACGGAATTACGCTCTCGCAAAGTTAGCAATCTCGGCGATATTTACGTATCTGCGATTTCATCCACTTTGAGCCCTATTTTTGGCCAATTCCGTTGTTCCGGTCAGCCAAACTCATAGCTATTTCTTTAGAACTCCATTTGCTCTATTGATTGAGAACAAGAAACTGCCCATTTACCGATTTCAACTACCCAATAAAGTGGTCAGAAACTGGCAATTTGTCCAATTTCATACAAATTAAAAAAGATGCTAATTTCAAAATAGAGTCCAGAATGAACAATGCAGACATTCCTGGCACTAAAATAACATTTTCTGTGTTCATCATTCACATCTCCAGGCCCCTCTTATATTACTCTTGCTTTCTATTTTGAATTTTTACTCACACAAAATATAGAAGATTTATTGTTATGCAGACTACTACATTACTGTAATAATTGTATAAATAATGTCAACCCATTCGTGACTGTGTATTAGAATGGCTAGTTGGACATTTATTGGGCAATGACGTCATTTGTTTACTCTTGAACATTGGCAAAAATCAAACATTCCCGCTACTTTGAGCTCTATTTCAAGGTCCTTTTCATCATGAAACCAATCAAAATCATCCATATTTCTATAACATGTCTTCCATTCTATCAAATGAGACCAAGAAAACGAGAATACAACCACAAATACTATACGAAAATACACCTCAAAGTTGGCGTTTTAATCCAAAAACACAGTCGGAGTTTTTTTTTCTCATTATGCACTGCGTGCTACAGGATTTTTTTAATACTGTGCACAATGACCACACAGACCCATTCTCTCACATGTGGGCCTACCAGCTTTTTCCCGCTTGATTTGAAGCCACTAGAATTTTGGAGTACACATACGTCAAACACATTGGCTCGTAAGATGTATATATACGACCGAAACAGTCAAAGGGTTAACATGGTAGTTATGTTCCTGAAAACGCAGCGTTAGGTAAAATCGTGTTAAATGAACTGAAGAACTTATGGGGAAAATAGGGTTACATTCCTGAGAGCCCTCAAAAAAGTCAAACAACTTTTTTTTTTTAGACCAACAGATCTTACAAAAATGAAAGTGAATATGTAATTGTAGTTCATTGTCATGATATATTACTGCTTAAGACTACAAATGCAATAGAAATAATACTATTTCTTACCTTAAACTGTGGGTAGTGGTGTTTGTGGATGATTGTGAAGAGAGTGGATATGCATGGTGTGGCCCTACTGGGCTGAGGTGGATGGTTGTTGGTTGTCGGCAGAAGTGGATGGTAGCGGTTCTGGTACTGAAGTTGATGGTACTGGAGTGTGCATAAATTCTGTAATGGACCTCTGGGCACTTTTACCCTGCAGTACATTATACAGCTGATGGTAAGGCATCATCATCATCTGGTCTAGACCCCATTTCAAAGCACTGCTTCTAAATTTGTCAGGGTCATCTTCAGTTAAAAGTCTGCTAGATTAGCAGAAACATGGAAATGCTCATGTAACTGCTGCAATGTTAACTGTTTTCTCTCAGGTTCTTCTTCAGCTTCTTCTCTTATCTCCCTCCCATGTATCTGTGCATCGAGCTCTGCCAAAATTTCCTCTGGACTTCTGTCTTCATCATTATTATCTTCTAAGAGCTCATTCACATCATCTCCATTCATATCTTCAAAACCACCACCTGGTAATCTCCTTGCCAGGTGAACAATTTCCTGAACACGACTTTCAAGCAAGGGAAAACCAGTGAAAGAATTAACTACAGAAGGCCATAACTTTCCCCAGTTTGCATTTAATGTTGATTGGGGCACTTCATTCCATGCACTTCTAGCATAGCTGATAGCATCTGTAATGTTAAACTTATTCCAGAAGCTTGGTACTGCCAGGTTGGAGTCAGAGTCCATTGATGCAACTAGTTTTTTCATAACTTTTTTTTGTGTAGTTACACCTGAATGACTTAATAACTCCCCAGTTCAGTGGTTGAATTAGAGATGTTGTATTTGGAGGTAAAAATACAACTTTTACATGTGGGGTAACATCCAGCAAAGCTTGTGAATGAGTACAGAAATTATCAAGAATGAAGAGAGCCTTGACTGCAAGGTTCTTGTTGTACAGGTAAAACTTGACTTCAGGAATAAAGTGATGCTTAAACCAGTCAATAAATATTTCCTCTGTCATCCATGCTGACTGGTTTGACCTCCAAATTACTGGTAAGATGTTTTTATTTACACCTTTCAAAGCACGAGGATTCTTAGAGCAGTAAATAACCATGGGCTTACACTTGAAATCACCTGATGCATTCCCACAAAGAAGCAAGGTGAAGCGATCCTTTGCTGTCTTGAAGCCTGGTGCACTTTTCTCTTGCTGACTGATATAAGTTCGTGTTGTCATTTTCTTCCAAAAAACACTTGTCTCGCCAGCATTAAACACTTGATGTGGCTCATAGCCACCCTCAGAAATAATTTCCTGCAATTCGGCAGGGAAATTACTTGCTACTGGATAATCACGTGAAACACTTTCGCCAGAAAATTTAATATGAAACTTATTACGCAGCTTAAAGTTGTGGAACCAGCCTGTGCTAAACACACACACTTCTTCAGACCTTCCTTCCTTATCACACACTGCTTTGAACAACTGTAAGGCCTTTTCCCTAATTAAGATGAAAATAATTGCGCACCTTTCTTTGTCTTTGTTCAATCCACTCAAGCAACAAGTTTTCTGTTTTATTTTCTTTGGGACCTACGTGTCATTCTTTTCATGAGATGATATCTTGGGTTATTCATTACACAAGCTTGTACATGTGCCTCATTCTTTTTAACCCTTTGACTGTTTCAGGCCCCTCTCTGAAACTGTCATTCTATGTCGCCAAATATTCGAAAAAAAAAAAATTATTTTTTCTTATGAAAATGTTAGGAATATTTTTACTAGTGTTTTAAGCCTAAAAAAATTTTTTTGCCATCAGTACTTACCGAGATATAGAGCCGCAAAGTTTGCAGAAATTGACGTGCATACGGCAACAGCGGCGACTGCCGCCCACCCGGTATTCTTTTATTTACTCTAATTCAAAGGTTTCTTGCATTTTTCAATATTTTTCTTTTCCAGGTAACTTATGTGGCCTGTGAGACCAATGTAAGGTGCATTGTTCAAATATACACTCATTATTTACAACACAATAACAGAACAAACTTTATCACTATTAGTTTGTGTATACACTTTGTTTACACAAACAAACAATACAAAACAATGTTTATTACTATTGTTCCATAATATATATACATATGTACAGTCACTAACCACGTTCCTAGAAACTGCTGCAGCTTGTGGAACTCTTTGAAAACATGGGTATATGCAGAGGGGCACTTCACACTCCTCACACATAAAACGAGTGTCTTGCGTGTTTT
>NC_069432.1:45725221-45740544 GCF_026875155.1 Cherax quadricarinatus
AATAAATAATAAAAAACAAAGGAGCACAGGAGCAAAATATAATCACATAAAGCAAACTGAAGTCCAGGAGCAGGAGATAACACAATAACGAAAAGGTAGGGACTATATATATTTAAATTCAACCATGATAGTCCCAAAACAGGTAAAATATCGTTATAAAATTAACGTGGTGGGATTACCAGCTTAGTAAATATCTTAGTGTTTTATGTCACGTACATCATTATACCACATTATATCACTCTGAAGGTGGGTCAGGGATACCACTCATTATATCACATTATATCACTCTGAAGGTGGGTCAGGGATACCACTCATTGTATCACATTATATCACTCTGAAGGTGGGTCAGGGATACCACTCATTATATCACATTATATCACTCTGAAGGTGGGTCCAGGGATACCACTCATTGTATACATTATATCATCTGAAGGTGGGTCAGGGATACCACTCATTATTATTATCAACATTATATCACTCTGAAGGTGGGTCAGGGATACCACTCATTATATCACATTATATCACTCTGAAGGAGGGTCAGGGATACCACTCATTATATCACTCTGAAGGAGGGTCAGGGATACCACTCATTATATCACATTATAGCACTCTGAAGGTGGGTCAGGAATACCACTCATTATAATCAACTCTGAAGGAGGGTCCAGGGATAACCAACTCAATTTATCACTCTGAAGGAGGGTCAGGGATACCACTCATTATATCACATTATAGCACTCTGAAGGAGGGCCAGGGATACCACTCATTATATCACATTACAGCACTCTGAAGGAGGGCCAGGGATACCACTCATTATATCACATTACAGCACTCTGAAGGAGGGCCAGGGATACTACTCATTATATCACATTATAGCACTCTGAAGGAAGGCCAGGGATACCACTCATTATATCACATTACAGCACTCTGAAGGATGGCCAGGGATACCACTCATTATATCACATTACAGCACTCTGAGGATGGCCAGGGATACCACTGATTATATCACATTACAGCACTCTAACGGAGGGTCCGGGATACCACTGATTATATCACATTACAGCACTCTAACGGAGGGTCAGGGATACCACTGATTATATCACATTACAGCACTCTAACGGAGGGTCAGGGATACCACTCATTATATCACATTACAGCACTCTAACGGAGGGTCCGTGTGATACGCACTTCGGCGCGACATACGGTGATGTTAGCACACTCCGGCAAGACACCGACTGAATGATGGTTTTTTTTTTCAATGTGCTTGCCTCTTTTTTGGGTCATCCTACCCGGAGAGAATTAAAAAATGAGGTAATATCTTGAGATTTTTATATTTACTCTTAAGTGGCCAGTAATGGACTCCTCTGTTTTACCTCGGAATAGAGAAACAGTGCAGAACATATATTCATTTGACAGTGTTTCGACCGATGCAGAGCTTTATCAAGTCATTTTCTCTGTGTAGAGCTTTATCAAGTCATGTTTACCTCTGTGTAGAGCTTTATCAAGTCATATTTACCTCTGTGTAGAGCTTTATCAAGTCATATTTACCTCTGTGTAGAGCTTTATCAAAGTCATATTTACCTCTGTGTAGGCTTTATCAAGTCATGTTTACCTCTGTGTAGAGCTTTTATCAAGTCATGTTTACCTCTGTGTAGAGCTTTATCAAGTCATGTTTACCTCTGTGTAGAGCTTTATCAAGTCAGTTACCTCTGTGTAGAGCTTTATCAAGTCATATTTACCTCTGTTGTAGAGCTTTATCAAGTCATGTTTACCTCTGTGTAGAGCTTTATCAAGTCATGTTTACCTCTGTGTAGAGCTTTATCAAGTCATGTTTACCTCTGTGTAGAGCTTTATCAAGTCATGTTTACCTCTGTGTAGAGCTTTATCAAGTCATGTTTACTCTGTGTAGAGCTTTATCAAGTCATATTTACCTCTGTGTAGAGCTTTATCAAGTCATGTTTACCTCTGTGTAGAGCTTTATCAAGTCATGTTTACCTCTGTGTAGAGCTTTATCAAGCCATGTTTACCTCTGTGTAGAGCTTTATCAAGTCATGTTTACCTCTGTGTAGAGCTTTATCAAGTCATATTTACCTCTGTGTAGAGCTTTATCAAGTCATGTTTACCTCTGTGTAGAGCTTTATCATGTTTACCTCTGTGTAGAGCTTTATCAAGTCATGTTTACCTCTGTGTAGAGCATTATCAAGTCACATTTCTATCAGTGTAGAGCTTTATGAAGTCACAATTCTATCAGTGTAGAGCTTTACCATGTGTTATTCTGTGAAGAGGCATATAAAGTCATATATCACTCTGTGGAGCTTTACCAAGAGCCAAGGGTTTATAAAAGCAGGTTGGCAGTAGATATTTGGAAAAGCTCATTTAGGGAAATTAATGCTGGGGAGCAAAGCTCGCTCGGGCTGCCAAATACATGAACTAATTCCCGATAGAGAAAATTCTCAGAAAGTTAAGATTTCGAACAACGATTAAGGGATGGAGAGCCGTGAGGCAGGGTGAGGAGGTGCTGAGGCAGGGTGAGGTGGTGCTAGGGGCAGGGTGAGGAGGTGCTGAGGGAGGGTGAGGTGGTGGTAGGGCAGGGCGGAGGAGGTGCTGAGGTAGGGTGAGGAGGTGCTGAGGTAGGGTGAGGAGGTGGTGGGGCAGGGTGGGAGGTGCTGAAGCAGGTTGAGGAGGTGGTGGGGCAGGGTGGGAGGTGGGTGGGGAGGGTGAGGAGGTGGTGGGGCAGGGTGAGGAGGTGGTGGGGCAGGTGAGAGGTGGTGGGGCAGGGCGAGGAGGTGGTGGCAGGGTGAGGAGGTGGTGGGCAGGGCGAGGGAGGTGGTGGGGCAGCGGTGAGGAGGTGGTGGGGCAGGGTGAGGAGGTGGTGGGGCAGGGTGCGGAGGGGGTGGGGCAGGCGAGGGGTGGTGGGCAGGGTGCGGAGGTTGTGGGGTAGGGTGAGAGGGTGGTGGGGCAGGGTGAGGAGGTGGTGGGGCAGGATGAGGGGGTGGTGTGGCAGGGGTGAGGTGGTGGGGTAGGGTGAGGAGGTGGTGGGCAGGGTGAGGAGGTGGTGGGGCACGGTGGGGAGGTGGTGGGGCAGGGCGAGGAGGGGGGTGAAGCAGGGTGAGGAGGTGGTGGGGCAGGGTGAGGAGGTGGTGAAGCAGGGTGAGGAGGTGGTGTGGCAGGGTGCGGAGGTGGTGGGAGAGGGTGAGGTGGTGGTGGGGCAGGGTGAGGAGGTGGTGGGGAGGGCGGCAGGGGTGGAGGTGGTGGAGTGTGGCGGCGGGGAGAGGTGGTGGGGCAGGGTGAGGAGGTGGTGGGGTAGGGTGAGGAGGTGGTGTTGCAGGGCTGAGGAGGAGCCCAGACCAGGGATGAAGGAAGCCTGGCTTGCATCATGAGTATCAAGCGTAGCAACAGCAGCAACACAGCGCAATGGAACGACAATAACAACAGCAAAAAACACAAGATTAACAGAAAGAACAGCAGAATAGCAGGAATGTTAACAGCTGCAGCAACAGAACAGCAAGAGCCTCAAAAGCAATCGCTGCTGCAGCAGCAACACAGGAGCACCAGAATAAGAAATAACAGCAGAACAGCAGGAATTTCAACAACAGTAAAAACCAACAGAGGAAACAACAGAGATTTAAACAACAGCAGAGAAACCCTGTATAAACAAAGACACCAGAAGGAACAGCAGCAATAATAGGTAAACGTAAGAAAAACACTGAAAGCAAAGACAGACCTTCAGTAGGTAACCCACAGCTGCAGAAACAGCAGCTGCCTCAACAACTGCAGCTGCCTCAACAACTGCAGAAACAGCAGCTTCCTCAACAACTGCAGCAACAGCAGCTGCCTCAAAAAACTGCAGCTGTTCAACAACTGCAGCAACAGCAGCTGCCTCAACAATCTGCCCGCTGCCTCAACAACTGCAGCAACAGCAGCTGCCTCAACAACTGCAGCTGCCTCAACAACTGCAGCAACAGCAGCTGCCTCAACAACTGCAGCAACAGCAGCTGCCTCAACAACTGCAACAACAGCAGCTGCCTCAACAACTGCAGCAACAGCAGCTGCCTCAACAACTGCAGCAACAGCAGCTGCTCAACAACTGCAACAAACAGCAGCTTTCCTCAACAACTGCAGCAACAGCAGCTGCCTCAACAACTGCAGCAACAGCAGCTGCCTCAAACAACTGCAACAACAGCAGCTGCCTCAACAACTGCAGCAACAGCAGCTGCTCAACAACTGCAGCAACAGCAGCTGCCTCAACAACTGCAGCAACAGCAGCTGCCTCAACAACTGCAGCAACAGCAGCTGCCCCTCAAACAACTGCAGCAACAGCAGCTGCCTCAACAACTGCAGCAACAGCAGCTGCCCCCTCAACAACAGCAGCTGCCTCAACAACTGCAGCAACAGCAGCTGCCTCAACAACTGCAGCAACAGCAGCTGCCTCAACAACTGCAGCAACAGCAGCTGCCTCAACAACTGCAACAACAGCAGCTGCCTCAACAACTGCAGCAAAAAGCAGCTGCCTCAACAACTGCAGCAACAGCAGCTGCCTCAACAACTGCAGCAACAGCAGCTGCCTCAACAACTGCAGCAACAGCAGCTGCCTCAACAACTGCAGCAACAGCAGCTGCCTCAACAACTGCAGCTGCCTCAACAACTGCAGCAACAGCAGCTGCCTCAACAACTGCAGCAACAGCAGCTGCCTCAACAACTGCAGCAACAGCAGCTGCCTCAAACAACTGCAACAACAGCAGCTGCCTCAACAACTGCAACAACAGCAGCTGCCTCACAACGCACAACACAGCTGCCTCAACAACGCAGCTGCCTCAACAACTGCAACAACAGCAGCTGCCTCAACAACTGCAGCAAACAGCAGCTGCCTCAACAACTGCAAACAGCAGCTGCCTCACAACTGCAACAACAGCAGCTGCCTCAACAACTGCAACAACAGCAGCTGCCTCAACAACTGCAGCAACAGCAGCTGCCTCAACAACTGCAGCAACAGCAGCTGCCTCAACTGCAGCAACAGCAGCTGCCTCAACAACTGCAACAACAGCAGCTGCCTCAACAACTGCAACAACAGCAGCTGCCTCAACAACTGCAACAAACAGCAGCTGCCTCAACACGCAACAACAGCAGCTGCCTCAACAACTGCAGCAACAGAGGCCTCAACCCGCAACAGCAGCTGCCTCACAACCTCAAAACAGCAGCTGGGCCCAACTGCAGCAACAGGCAAGCTGCCATCAACTTCTAGCAAACAGCATTGCCTCAACAACTGCAACAACGCACTCCTCAAACAACTGCAACAGACAGGCTGCCCCTCAACCGCAACAAACAGCTGCCTACAACTGCAGCACTTCACAATCTTCAGCAAAGCACTGCTCAACAATGCAAACAACAGCAGCTGCCTCAACTGCAACAGCATGATTTTCATTTTAACAACTGCAGACAGCAGCTGCCTCAACGCATGCAACAGTCTGCCTCAAAAACTGCAGCAATAGCAGCTGCCTACTGGCAACGCACTGCCTCAAAAAATAACCAGCACTTAACAATGCAGCAAGAGCTTACAACAACTGCTAAACGCGCTGCTCAACAACTGCAAAACACATGTCCTCAACACTCACAACGCGCTGCTAAAACTGCACAACAGCAGTGTCAACAGAAACACAGCCAAAGTCAACCATATAATCAACGGCGCTACAGAAATTAAGTGTTAGTTCCCTAAGGAGTGGGCCGAGGCTGGAAATCCTACCAAAATAGTCTACATTTTGGGTAAACTGATCCTTTCCCCATATCTATAACCTTCACAGGAGGGGCGTTCACCCCTCAAGCGTCAACAGTAACATCACACTCACATTTTGAAAGCTCACGGTCAAGTGTTAGCCACCATTAACTTACTGTTCTATCCATCAGATTATTTTCATTTTACTAGACTTTGAAGTGTACTCAACGTCATTTTCTGATCCTAGATAACAAAAAAGGACAATACCGTGACTGGAACGTCACAAATACCCGCACATAAAGAGAAAGCTTACCACGAGTATCGTCGACTGACATTTACAGTCACACTGTGACTTTGTAAATAGTCCAAATAGGACCGAAACGTCGTCGTAAGTCCTCTCTTCTACGTGCGGGTTATTTGTGTATATTTCTCACGTAGGTCTGGTCTTGGGGCTGATAATCCCCAAAATCGCCTATAGGTGACCTTTCAATTTTCTTCCAGTTCTATATTAACCCAAATTAACTTAATTTAGAAGCAGCTGGCGAAGTGGTTAACGCACTGGCCTGTGAGGATTTAGGATAAGTTAGGTAGGGAAAGGATAAGTTATAATAATCTTTCAAAACGTGTATTTAACCACGAACAAGCAAATCAAAAATCTCCCTCGGTACGTCTGACAACGAGGTGGTTGGTAATAAATAACGTTGAAATTATACCGTTTGTCATTCGTGACAACCTTATTACTGTCTTGCCAACGTCAATAAAAATGCTAAGTGAATTAATTAATAATCGTAAATAGAGCGGAAACGAATGATTACCAACCGAAACACTCGGTTTACGTAAAATAATACTTTCAGCAATCATGACAGAAGGAATAAAAGCAACTACGACAGTCCTGGTCCAGGTCCTGGACTCAACAGGGTATAACTCCTGAGTAACAGCATTATTTGAACCTTGTCATGTGCAAGAGACAGCTGGAGCGAGCAACCATGACGGCCTCTCACGCTTGCTGCCGACACTTAAGAAAAGAAATCCCTGTGGTATTTTTCTGATTGTCCAATATCAAGCTCACGAGGCCAGAGACACCTGCTACACCACCTGATATATATATATATATATATATATATATATATAATATATATATATAATATATTATATATATATATATATATATTTATATATATATATATATATATATATATATATAAAAAGATGGGGCCATATCTGGTTTAAATTGTGGCCCCCATAGCCTCGGAGAAGTGGATAAACAGGCTGGTAGAAAATTTTCTGGATTGGCTGTTTCATTACGTCCAAGTCTGCCAATGGGAGAGCTGAGTTTTGGTGGAAGCCGCGGTTTAAGAGCACGACAGGGTCTGGCACAGCCAATAGGATGGCTGCCAGCAGTAGCAAGTAGCTGATTGGTTGTGTTAGGTATGATGGAGTCATATTCACTGCTGTGATCGGATGTTTTGTCCCCTCAAGGAAGGTTCCTTGATGTTGGTGAGGGGCTCTCGATTTGGGGAAATTGGATCTGTGCTCCAGTTCCCGAATTAAGCCTGAATGCCTTCCACATCCCCCCAGGCGCTGTATAATCCTCCGGGTTTTAGCGCTTCCCCTTGATTATAATAATAATAATAATAATGATCGGATGTTTTGAGCTATGTTCATATTACTTTGCTATTTATTATGTTCCTATTACAGGAAGTTGTAGCAGTGATAATCAGTAAACTGGAATTCTGACAGTGATGTGTTGTGAGGGCTTCCTACATCCTAAACTGTGACATTGTGCTACATGAAGCTGCAGCAGTGATGGGTTGTATGTAACTGGGAACACTGGTAAGTAATGTGTTGAGTGATAGACTTCAGAGTTACCATGGCAGTTATGTATTCAATACTGTTATACTTGTTAGTGAGAAGTCGAGCGATGTTTCAGCGGTACAGTGACACTGCTGTGTGTGAAACAATTTATTGGTAATGCTTGCAGCCGGGATCAATAGCAAGTCTTCGGAGGCTTCTTACTTTATTTGCAAAGTCGTGGTGGGTACACAGGGTTGTGTGTTTGTGCCCATGGCCAGGGAGGGCCGTGCCCGGGGGAGGAGAGGAGTGGCACTCATGGACAGGAGGGCCGTGCCAATGGGGCAGGGGAGGTCCCATGCCCAGGCCAGGGGGGACCGAGTGCAATGGAAGGAGGCTGGCCCGCGAAAGGGTGTGAGACAGAAGGGACAACTTTGCTTCAACTGGTGACAGAGTGTGCCGCAACAGTGAGAATCTGGGGCCAAGCGTTCCATGATGGCCAAGGACATAAGAGGCAACCCGACTAAAAAATTATGAAACTAAAGACTTTGTGTCAGGACCATAGCTGTCATGGTTGTTTTTGGGGACCACCTACAGCAGCCACAAACTCAACACACAACACAAAACGGCGCGACACGAACTGTGAATTGACTCAGATAATCTGTGCCACAATGCATTCATTATGCCAACTTGAGAAAAACACAACTGCACTAAAAAAATTTACACATGATAAATTTCATGATGTTGTCTGTTAGGTCACCCGTAATGCTGTACTGGCTTTGTTTTAAAAGTTTTTGGGTCCAACCCCCACACACACAACACACCACAACACACACACACACACACACACACACACACACACACACACACACCCAAACACAGTCGCCAATTGGTGATCTGCCACATTACATTCTTACGAACGCGACTATTATTGGCTCTTTGACCAAGTTTAAGTCAACCAATAAGAGAGCTGTGTTTTGGCCGATGCTTTTAGTTTGAGCGAGCGGCAGGGACCTGGTCAGCCAATAGGGTGTCCACAGCACTGGAAGTTGCTGGTTTTGGTTGTTTTAAGTGCGTTTAATAAATCTACATTTACTTGTTATTTTACCTGTGTCCAGTTTCGACTACTTTTCAACCTCTGTACTCTGGGTTTAGGCCAGCTTCCCTCTTGACCACAAGGTCAATCATACTGTTTTAAATAGCAGCCTGCAGGCCCACACCCATCACAATCTGATGATCCGGAGATTGTAGAAAGAAGCTGTCTATGTCTGACAGTATTTCTGATATCTGTTAGTATCAGGTTGAAGAGTCTTGGACCAAGCATGCTGACACAGTGCCCTTGATGACCCCTGATCTTCAACGGGTTTATTCTACACTTTCTCTCATATCTCTCACCCCAATAAGTTGTTACAGCAGTGTGCAGCTTAGGGATAACTCCACAAGTATCTTCCAAGTATATATTATCAATTATCTCTCTATCTTAAGGTATTCCGAAAGAATTTGAATGTTTTGAGAGTATTCTTGCAGTATATGATACCTGCACATTGTCCAGCTCTGCCATTTCTCCTGTCTTAAAGGCGCTTTTGAAAAACAACTTAAGTTTCGAGAACACAAGTGATAAGATAATTATCTTTGTCGTTCCCATAATCCGCCCTGTTAATTCCTTGACCTTTGCTACATTTGCGTTACTGTGCTCACTAAACGACAAGTTCGCTGTCATTATTCCCGACTCTTCAAAACTGTTCTTCACGTTCTACAAGATGGTCTGCCTCAGTCTTCAGTCTTCCCATAACTAAGTACGTGAAACTTGCGACCATTCAACATTCTCTTATATTCAGTTGCCGACAGAACAATATTTTGTGTCCGCAATTTTCCTCTCTACTGATGTGACTGTCATACTAAATACGATATAGCCTGCAAAAATTGATGTGAAGCTGTGTTAGCTTTCTAAATCTGCTGTAAGGAGGAAACAGTGATGGCGCTAGTATATGCCCTGGCCACTGAACATTTTACTCTACTGACACTAAACTCTCTTTATTCCCCAAACTTTATTACCTCCAAGAAATCTGACAATCCATTATCTTACTTTTTTGATCAACCTACAAATCTGTTTGATAATCGCATCTGTCAAAAGCCCCTTAGAGAGCTCTCAGCTATATGTAAGGCAAGGAAGGTCCCAGCTGTCAGTCCTCAGCACACAAAAGTACCTATACTGTGCCCCACAGTCGCTGTGGGATAGGGAATTTATGGAATATTGTGAGAAAAACGCTGTGATACAGTGATAATAGTGTTGTGAGAAAAAACAGCTGTGTACAGTGATAATAGTGTTGTGAGAAAAACAGCTGTGATACAGTGATAATAGTGTGTGAGAAAAAACGCTGTGATACAGTGATAATAGTGTTGTGAGAAACTACAGCTGTATTAAGTGCTATCAGGACAGCTTTATGGTTGTGAAAGATAGTGAAATTATTAGTATTATATATATATATATATATATATATATATATATATTTATATTATATATTTTTATATTTTTAATATTTTTTTTTTTATTTTTTAACACATGGCCGATTCCCCAAGGCGGGTGCCCCGAAAAAAGAAAAACTTTCACCATCTTACTCCTCATGTCTTCCCCAAAAGGGTGCTTTACACAAGTTTTAACTGCAACATAACACCCTCCTTCAGAGTGCAGGCATGTACTTCCATCTCCAGGACTCAAGTCCCGGCCTGCGGTTTCCCTGAACCCCTTCATAAATATTACTTTGCTCACCTCCAACAGCACGTCAAGTATTAAAACCATTTGTCTCCATTCATTTCCTATCAAACCACGCCTCATGCATGCCTGCTGGAAAAGCCCAAGCCCTCGCACACAAAAACTCCTTTACCCTCCCTCTGTAAGGTGATTGCATGCAGGGGTGAGAGAAAAGCTGTAAGCTTCTCCCTGAAAGTGGCTGCCTTGGATAAAGTTTGCGAAGCTGGACTCCAAGGTGTTGGTCCAGTTGTGGGTAGTTTGGGTTTAAAGCACTGCGTACTTGTTCCAAGGTTCGTAGGTTCAAAGTCTCATTCAGCCAGAGATAGTGTTTGTGTATATTTCCCCTGCTCTTGCGAATTCCTTGACACACAATTATTTATATATATATATATATATTTATATATATATTTATATATATATATTTTATTATATATATATATATATATTTATATATAAAACACACCGTATCTAGGTTGGTACCTTGACACGATGGTGGGATGTGAAACGTCAGTAGTAAGCTAAAACAGCGTCGGAAGCAGACGATATACAATGAAGATTAAATTATGTCATGGAACTTGCAATGATATAATATCGGCTGAAAGCTCTATTCTTTGGGAAATTTAACTCCCTGGCGGCTACACCACCTGAGTGGGAACTGGGAGGGCCCTGAAAACCCTGGGAGGCATGTAAGAACCCGTGAGCTGCCTGAGAAGATTCTGAAAGGGACCTAAGTTTTCTGTCAAGAACTGGATAAAAACCCTGAGGACCTGAAATTAACTGGGATGGCCTGTAAGAGAGCCGAGAGGAACCTGTAATGGACCAGAGAGGGACCTGTAATGAATCTGAGAAGGCCCTAGAAAAACCTGGCAGGGACCTGAAGACCTGGGAGAGACCTCATTAGGACTTGCGAGGAACCTAAGGACCTGATAACGTAAGAGGAACCTGAAGACCAGGAGAAACCCCTGGAGACCTGAGAGACCCCTGGGGTAGACCTGGGGTGGCCCTGGGTCTGGAGTCCGGGGCCGTGGTGTCGCGTAGAGGTGCTGTCTGGCTATTGATCACGCGCGACGAGGCAGTTTCGCGCAACAAAAGTCAGCACCCACGTTCCAGGTCTCGCGCTCAGGTCCCAGGTCTGGAAACCTACATCCCAGGTCCCAAAACTGTGTGTACTACGGATGTAGTACACACAGGGGGAAAGCAAAAACCCGGGAAAAAAGTAGGCTGATGGATATTTAAATTACAAAACAAATAGGCCTAGACAGTACTCGCCTCTATTTTCTTTCTTATTCTCGTCAGTGATTCAGTCTTCTACTGAACCACTGAGAAAATATAATAGTCAATAAGGACAAATTTCACCTAAACTAAATAGAAAAATAAAAAATTAGAACACAGCTTTAAAAACTCTAATCGCTCTTCAGAAGGAAAATGATAGGCTGGATAACGAGAATCTTCCAGACACGTGAAGCCAAGCCATGCTGTAAGTCACTTTTTGGGTCTCTAGGCTGGAATATTGCGCTCCACTAACAGCACCTTTTAGGGCAGGCGAAATGTACAGAGTACCTTTACTGGCCACATAAATTCAGTCAGGCAGCTAAATTGGTAGGAATGTTTAAAGTATATCGAATTGTATCTTGGAACGTAGGCGAAATGCTGTTGGTATCTGTCCCAAATTCACACATGGTATGACTCCCTATAGAAATAAGCTTGGCAGAGAGTGCAAAATACCCCTTCGATAAGCAGTGATAGAATGAGTACACAAAATTTTTAATAAGTGTAAAGGGACCAAGACTTTTTAACACCTTCCATTCATATGGGGAGTTACCAACAAAACATCTAGTTCCCACCAAAAGGGAACTTGCTAAGTTTTAGATTTCCCTGATTAGCCAACTGTCATGCATACGTTGAAATGCATTCGACCAGCACCAACAGTATGATTTATCGGGGACGGTGGAACAGTAATATCTCCCCCTTCCCCCGGGATCGTTTTGTTGGTTCGGTTAACTGGTTTCTCCTTCATTCTTTCATATATCTAGAAAAAACACAAATCTCCAAAACCATTTATCCCGCGGCTGCCCTGAACCCTTCTGGCCTATTGTCCCGGTAATGTTTCTGATATCTGTGGTAGCAAGGGTTTAAGTGTCTTGATATCTGCTGGTGGCAAGATCAAGTGTCTTGATTTTCTGCTGGTGGAAGATCAAGTGTCTTGAATATTGCTGGGGGCACGATCGAGTGTCTTGATATCTGCTGGTGAAGTTTAGTGTCTTGATATCAGCTGGTGGAAAATATTTTCTTGATATCTGCTGGTGGCAAGTCAAGTGTCTTAAAATCTGCGGGGGGCAAGATCAAGTGTCTTGATATCTGCTGTAGCGGATTCAAGTGTCTTGATATCTGCTGGTGCAAAATCAAGTGTTTGATATCTGCTTGGGGCAAGATCAAGTGTCTTGATATCTGCTGGTTTGGGAAAGATCAATGTCTTGATATTGTGGTGGCAAGTCAAGTGTCTTGATATCTGCTGGTAGCAAGATCAAGTGTCTTGATATCTGCTGTAGCAAGATCAAGTGTCTTGATATCTGCTGGTAGCAAGATCAAGTGTCTTGATATCTGCTGGTAGCAGTCAAGTGTCTTGGATATCTGATGGTAGCAAGATCAAGTGTCTTGTATCTGCTGGTAGCAAGATCAAGAGTCTTGATCTCTGGGCAGGTTTAAATATCTGCTGGTAGCAGGTAGAAGATATCTGCTGGTACAGGTTGAAGATTCTGTGGTAGCAGAGTTGAAAATATCTGCTTGGGAGCAGGTTGAAGATATCTGCTGGTAGCAGGTTAAAGATATCTGTGGTAGCAGGTTGAAAATTATTGCTGTAGCAGTTGAAGATATTGCTGGTAGCAGGTTGAGATATCTGTGGTAGCAGGTTGAAGATATCTGCTGGGAGCAGTTAAAGATATCTTGGAGCAGGTGAAGATATCTGCTGGTAGCAGGTTTAAGTATCTGCTGGTAGCGGTTGAAGATATCTGCGGTAGCAGGTTGAAGATATCTGCTGGTAGAGTTGAAGATTTCTGCGGTAGCAGGTTGAAGAATCTGCTGGTTGCAGGTTAAGGGTCTTGAAACAAGGATACAGAGTTCTACACCTATGGTCTACACCTAGGTGTAATATACCTATATGCTTCCCCGCACATGTGTGTGTTGTGTGTGTTTTATACCAAAACTTCTCCTGTATCTCTCACCCGGACGCTGGTATTGATTTTGAGAATATTACGCTCATTCTCAACGCAGAGAAACATTCCTAGTTTGAAGTCTATCCTTGTTTGATCGCTAAGTATTTACTACCCAGATATTTCATTCAAGGCTTTTGATAACTAAAAGTAATGAGAAGCAGCATCTCTGTGTGAGATTTGTCTATAAAATCTGCATTATGGTCCAGGGGGATAGGCTAAATCTTTGCCAGCGGTAAAAAAAATTCACCCGCAGATTAATCTTATCACACCCGCATGATACGATCGTATCATTTCGAGTCGTGAAATTTCGGTACAGTGGTGCGCACGGCCTTGTGGTTTTCCCCGGATAGTATACCTCAGGATATTTTCTGGTATCAACGCCCCTGTAGCCCCAGTTCCGAGGGCCCTTTATCAGTCCTGATGGATCAAGGCGTGCCAACCCAAACTGTTATGCTGGCTGCACACACTCCAGCGTAAAAACAACAGGCTGATCATGAGCTTACTTAAGTTTAAATTATTAACTTCCTCTTTAAGGGCAGCAAGGAGTCTGTTGGTAGTCCTCTTTACGTACGAGGGAGGGTGAAAGTCTTGGGCCTCTTACACTTAGTTATTCTTAGTGTACTCATGGCATTTGTTTTTCCCTTGTGGTATTTTGCACGTCAAGCCTCTTGCTTTCGTTACCTTTGATAACCTTTGAAGAGTTTCGAGAGTTTATTACTCTCTGAGACGGCAATGGGCCAGGCTCGTCTGTTAGGGAGCTATTCTGCCCAAGGATTCGGGAACGTCCCTTTACGATTTCCAGGGTTAAATTATGATTTAGCTTCCTCGCCTACGTTTCAAGGGTATGCAAACATTCCCGTAATTTACGTGTTGCTGAAATTTTTGTGCAAGGAAAGGGCCCCTGTACGGTCTCTAGGGCCTCAATTTGTTTAATATGCAGCAATATTCCAGCTAGAGGAAACAAAAGGTACCTTAAAAGGGCATCATTAGCCTGGCATTTATGTTCAAGGTTTTTATCCTTCATTCGAAGATGGATAAAGACCTATGCTTGTGCACCCGGGCGGTTGCCCTGTTTCCCCCCTTAAGCAATGTGACCTGACCCGACTAGGTTGGGGCTTGGCTTAAACCGGTAGGAGCTTGGGCCTGCCTCGCATGGGCCAGTAGGCCTTCTGCAGTGTTCCTTTTGTTCTTTGGTCTTAACTTGCTCCCTTTATCGCGAGACCTTGACAGGGATCCTTGCATTTTCCAATCCCTCACGTTGTTTTCGCTTATAGTTTTTTTGGGGCCCCCTGGAGGGCTCGGTTTTCATCACTAGAGATTGTAGTTTACTAACGGATGTCAAAGGATGGGTACAGTTATGACATATATTTCTTTATTACGGGATGAAAAGAAGGATGAATGCAGTTAACCATCACAGTGATAATGAAATAGGTTGCAGAAAAAATGGAAAAAATTGTATAAAAAAAAGGGGGCGTGGGTTTTTATCGTGAAAAGGGCCCGTGTGTATTCAACTTCCGTCTTTTTGGAAGATTATTACTGACTGGGCTGGAGAGATCACGTTAAGTTAATGAATAAGAGAGGGAACCACACGCGTGAGAGAGAGGGAAAAAGGGGGGACAGAGACAGAGAAGAGTCAGTGTGATACTCTTCAAGTCATTGTTCTCTCCGGCGGAATACTGTTGATATGACCCCCACCTTCATGGGAGGTAAGATTGTTTATTGGGAAACATACAGAGAATTTTTTTGCTGTATACCTTAAGTCAAAAATCTGAATTACCCGGGAAGCTTCAAGTCACTTCAAATGTATTTCCCTTTAAAAGTAGGCGAAAAAGTTACATATTAATTTTTAACTTTGAAAATT
>NC_069433.1:0-52985 GCF_026875155.1 Cherax quadricarinatus
CCCCCCCCGGGAAGGGAAATAACCCCTCATTTCCCCCGTCCAAACCCGACCCCCATATAAACGGAAAACCCCTGTTGAAACCGTTCACCTCTCCCCGCCTCGGGGGTTACTCCCACCACGTGCTTCTTACTTACAACAGCACGTTCGTCAAAATGACCCTCTGATGCAACGTTAGCTGCCCGCCCTCAAACCCCCAATCTTTTAAATACCCCCCAGGGTCGATCGAATTTACCCTTTGCGACCCTATCATTTTTTATCACACCCAAAAATTCAATAGGGGATCCCCACACTCCACCCGCCCCTAAGTCCCCCCCTTTTTTTTCTTTATTCCCTATCCTATATTAGACTTTCCCACTTAAATTTCCACCCCAGTACCCTCCCCAAACACATCTATACTTTCCAACCTTGGTAAATCCTTTTCATCACTCCCCAATCAGTTGTATCTTCCACATAACCCACAAACCGGCAACCCTCTCGTTCATTACTAACCCCCCATTTGCGAACTCCACCTAACTGCCCAAAAAAAGGGGATCCTGGGGGGATGCAAACAATATTTGCGAAAAAAGGGGAAACCCCTGTCGCAAACCCCTTTCCCCATCTGGTTACACCTAACCTTCCATTAACCTGTACTTCTAGATGCCCCTGTACAATGTTTTCCCCAAATTAATTTTCCCTTCCCCGAATCCCTCCCAAGCATGAACCTCCAAAAACGCTCTTCCTCCACACTATGTGCACTCCCCAATCCAATGCCAACACACCCCCACCCCCCCAACTCCCCCTCTTTTCTATAAAACTTCTAAGAACTCCATCCCCTTTCATACATTGCCCTCCCCGGTACCCCAATTGTCCTCGGGCCAATTACGTTACCTATCCCTTTTTTTTTTCATTCCCAAATATTCGGCAAATAATTTTTAAAATGCCACACATAAGCGATAGCTCGGTAATCCTTACCGTAGTTGTCCCTTTGGGAAAATAATCCCACGCCCCGCGTCCTTTGCGCTCCCCATTTCCCCTCACCTTATTACATTGAATAACCTAACAAAAAATCCTTCAATATTTCCCCAATTCCTAACGTAAAATCATTAGGAAAACCTCTACCCCTGGCGCCTTCCTAAACTTGCACCAGACAAGCGTGCAAAACTGTTTTGTGATCGGCCTTCTAAGTTACCCTATCCATCCCATAATCTCCTTGCACGAAACCTCCCATTTCCTTTAAAGCCCATCTCGAATACCTCCGGTGTGCATATGACCAAAAACCCATGCATCAGAAAAACCCTAACCCTTTCGTACTAATACCTCCCCCTCTCTAACCCTCCCATCCCCACTGAAAAGTTAATCCCATCATCCCCGTCCCCCTCTTCCTTTTACGCTGTCTCCAACACACATGCCGAAGGCCTGTCCCCCATAACACCTCTTCCGCCCACCAAACTGTCCCCATCAAATCTTCATTTGCAACCCCTGATACCCCCTTTTAAAACCCTCAATTCGCCCCAGGGGTGACTAACCCCCCGCTCGAGCAAGCTCTAACTGCCCCTCAAGAAAAGTTTGGTACCCAACTTCAAAGTTATTTCCCTCCCACTACGAATAAAAATTCCTTTTTACGAGATTTCGCCACGAGTCCCACCAAAACAACCAATTACTTTCCCAGGCGCCTCCCCCACCACTCCTTCCCAAATTGAACAAATGACTGTCGATATCTTTTTGTGCAACAATTTTTACATTCAATTTAAAAAACCCCTTACACCTTTGGCAACCCCCCAACCCTATATCCCCCAAACACCCCTGTGACAAAAAATACGTCCATTCCTCACACAGTATTACAACTGCCCGGGGGGAACTAAAATCGATGGGCCTAGCCGTATCCCAGTTTAAATAAATGTGGCTCCACCAACTCACCCCCCTAACATTGTCATTACCCCGGATAAAAATTTTTCCCAATACCTCAAAAATGCCCCGCCCCCCTTGGGTTAACCCTTTTCCCTTTATCACCAGTTCCATCACCTTTCACAGAAACCCCCCGGAAACCCCCAAAAATATACCAGAACGCCCCTTACGATTTTTTTCTTTATCCTCACTCCCCCTCTGCGGGCCAACACCCCCAACGTCATCTGTACCTGCCCCCAAAAACCCATCCACACAAATCACCCCTCCCCTCCCCCCCCCATTATCCTGAAAACCAACGGATTTTTTTACCAAAATGGCCAACCTCCTTTTTTAATCTGACTGCTGTAAATACATTTTATACCCATCCCCCTTAAATCATAACCCCGGTCTATAATTGTTTTCCCTGCAAAAACACAACGTCACGTCATGCGCACCAAATTTCCCTTAAACCATCACACTTTCTCGGAGACCTCAAGCCATTGTGTTCAATGCCCGGCACTTAAAACCGACAAAGGGGGTTTCCTCTTACACTACCGTTTATCACCTGTCGTTTCTTTGCCCTTTTTTCCCCCCCCCCCCTTTCTGTCCACCCTTACCAAAACCCCCCCCTGGGCCACTTCCCTTTTCCGCAGGCTTCCGCCCGTTTCCCCCCAGGTCTTTGGGCGGGGGAAAGCACGTCGTCGGAACCAAAAGCACTGCTGCGCGCTTTTGCTGTCCCCTGCCCTGCATCAAAGTCATCCAGCCGTGCCATGATAAACCTCCACCCCCAGTTCCCCAACTGTGCATCCTTACGACACACTTCAGTCGGGTTGGGTCCCCGCCCCCCCTCAATGCGACCCAATCCAGGTCTGTCCCAAAACCCCGGGCAAGGATTCATTACCCAAAATGTTTCAAACGTCGACATTCGGGGTTTTCCGGTCGTACCTTTTCACCCGCGATGACCTCTAAAGCACTTGTCCCGCCGGGGAAAGTGAGTGTCCCCCCCCGTACCCCCTCCCATCTCTTTTCTTCGGCCCTCTCAACCCCTCACTCCTGTCGACTCTGCGAGGCAAGTCGAAAACAGTTGTTTTGATCCTTTTCCCCTTTCCCCCACATCTGTGTTGGTGGTCCCCTATCACCACGTTTTCTTTCAAATTGCGCAGCCAGGTGATCATCGACCGCACAAACGGCAAGTGCTTCGTCCCCAGGTATTTAAAAAAAACCTGAGTCCTGAAATTTTCCCTTCACACGAAACGATGGAATTGGATTCTGGCTTCTCTTGACAGAGAATGCACCCCAGGTATCCATATACGGGCCAGCTGACCCCCTTCCTCAGTGATGTATGTAGGGGCCCGTATTTAACAAAATTAACGGATGTCAATCATCCGCCTCGAAACGGCCTTCCTGATTTTAACCCTTGTGTAATAGTGGACCATCATGAAAAAAAAACCCCCCGTCACGCTGTTTTAAACGGTATGGCCCCTCTTAAAAACTTTTTCCCAAACTGCCTCTACACAGTCGCCGAAAAATTTTTAAAAAAAATCCTTTCTACCGTTCAAGCAAGTCCAAAACTCCTCTTTGGGGTATTTCCTAGGTTCTCTGATGATTGAGGCAAAAAACAATCCCTTGTGGCCCCGTTAAGCCCCCTGGTTTTTACAATGAAGACGTATTTACCCCGCGCCGGCGAGCCTGCGCCGTTGGTTTAAAAAATACTGCACCCGACAACTCCCGGGGCAGCAGCGCACCGTCCCCTCCACTCAAGGGGTTTTGGGGACGATTTAGGGGACAAAAACCCGTTCCCAACCCCCGAAATTCACTCCCCCCCCCCCTTTACAAGTTTAAAAATGTTTACACTCATACTACGGACCCTGTGAAAAGCCTGGGTCCCCCGCGACTTCCTATATTTTCCCCATTATAACACAACGTTCTATAAATGGTCCCCCCCAACCCCTTTTGCGCACCTCCCAAACCCCCTTCCTTCTCATTGCCCAGGTCAAAAACAAAAAACCGCAATTATATCGGATTTCAAGTTGCACAGGGCCTACGCCCCCCCCGTCCAAACTTAACGCCCGCAAAAACTAATATCCCGCTCCTCCATACCTCAAACCTTACCCCTCTTCCTGATACTCCCCCAAATTATCACAAAAATACACTACTGAAACGCGTTCCTCATCCCGCACAAACCGCACGCGCCCTCCCCCCATCAACCCTCTTTTCCCTTTAAATGCAGCACCCCACGGCAGATACCCTGGAAAAACGGAAATTTAAACCCCTGCACATTTTGGGAGACCCCCAACCGTAAACTTTCCCCTTATCCCTTTCCCCGCATAATGGGTAGATACCTCAGCCCTTTACGATACCTTCGCCCTTCAAACGCTCAAACACCCACTCGAACTTTATTAGGGTCCCCCTACATGCAGCAACGCCCGCAAAACGTCTTCACACATTTCATCTCCGACCCTCCCCACATTCGACCTTTCTTTCAACCATTCCGCCCCTCCCTGCATGACCCCGCCCGGGCGTAACCCCCACTTTTTTAAAAAAAACACTTGTTCTTAACCTAAATCAATAACCCCCCTCCCCCCTGTTGCCCCGGTTTAAAATAACCACCTCCTACCCAAACCCTTCCACCCGGAAAAACCCCCAAGAAAATGGAAAACCCTCTTTAACGCCTCGAAAAATCCGGACTCTAACGGATATAACCCAGCCCCGTGCAACTTTTCTGTATAACAACACATTCCAACAATCGCCCTGATGTACTGGCAAATGATTGGTCTAACCCTCCAATCGCCCCCCCCCATTCGATCCACAACAAGTCCCGAATTAACCTCCCGCCTCTCTCGCCTAGCATATACATATTCCACCAAAATTTTATCCTGTCCAACCATATTCCAACGTACATTCCTTCCCCACTTTCTTCCCCCCAATCTCCAAGACCAGTAATTTTTATTTTTTCCACTTTTCCTTAACCCCGGGAACCCCCGCGAAATTTTCAAAAAATCTCCAACCGCACTAAACTCCTCTGCGTTCGCCGAGATTGTCGTGTCTCCCATACCCCATTATTCCCCGCACTCCTTCCCACTCCCAAACCACCCCTACACGCTTTCCCCCTTCTTAAAAAGGGGCTGTTTAAAAGGGAAAAAACAATTTAGACGGGGACAACCCCGCCCATACCCCGACCCATGGATCCCACTCCCCCCCTTCCATTTACCTTACCACACTCCCACACCATCAAGTCTTGCCCAAAACACCCCTCCTCCAAAAACCCGCCTCCTTAAAATTACCACAATACCTCACGTTCTACACTATCATATCCGCCCCGCCAATCTAACCTTTAAAACACCCCCCCCCTGCTCCCCCTCCCGACCCCCACAAAATTCTTTTAATACTTTCCCGTCATACTCGTCCCCCAACCACCATATTTTCCCCTTCGCAACCCCCTATCACCCCACACTTCTCCTATTTTCCCAAAAATTTTTTCAAAAATTTTAATCAGCAACCCGCAAGATATTATCCAAAGTCCCGCACCGTGTCTGTTTTTTACCTTTTGGCACTAAAACCCCAAAAGCGTTCCTTGAACTGCCCCCCCCCCTCCCTTTTTTATCGTATTCATTGTTCTACTAAGAGGGCTTCAAACATTCAATGGCTCACATAAAACTCGCAGGGCAACCTCCGACCCGAGCCTTACCCCCCTGCCATCCCCTCCAAAACCCCCCACACCTCCCCTTTTTCAATATCCCCCCCCAGTGCCATGCGATCACTGCTACTTAGCACACAAGATACATTCTCCCCCAACCTCCCGAAAGCCTCCCCATCCGCCCCTACACTCAGTAAATTTTTTCCAAACCACCTATCCACGTAATCACTCATTGCCTCCGTTGTTCTTAACTCATGTCCCGCCCTATATCCACCTAAGTCCTCATGTACCACCAGCCTATCAATTTCCATAGCCATACGTCGCTGCCTCTGTCCCCTTAACACACAGGCCGATGGTCGGTCACCCCACACCGCCTCTTCAATTCCACCCTGCACTCTCACCGCATCAAATCTATCATTCTGCAAATCACGAATCCGTCCTTTTAACAACTCGATTTCCTCCATGGGATACTGCCCTGCCTGCACGCCCCTCTCATAACAACTTTGCAACCTACCCTCAAAATACTGCTGCAACCCGTACGTCATCCAACCCTGGTACTTTCCCCATCGCACATAAAACCGCCGGATCCTCTCCTTAGCTACCCCATCCCACCACCCCAGCAAGTCACCCACATCCCTACCCTCTCCCCACAAATTCTCCCACATTGTCCTAAAATCTAACCCCGCCTCCTCCACCCCAAGAAGTCTCACATTTAACTTCCAATACCCTGGATACCTCTTAGGTAAGCTGGCCCAAGTCAAGTCCGTATAAACAGCTCTATGATCCGTGTATACAGCTTCCACCGTACGCACACACATCACTCGCACACTTCTCGTCACATAAAACCTATCGAGCCTGGCTGCGTATCCCTGTCTATGAAACGTATGCTCAACCATTAGGTCCCCACCTCCACTAACATCCCTTAACCCCACGCCCAGCAAAAGATCCCTTAGGCTAACCAAAAAACACCCTGCCCCCCGTGGCTCCACATCCTTTCTACGTACTATACAATTCCAATCACCGCCCACGATTGTTACCGAGGGAAGAGATCTCAAATAATAAACCAAAACATCACGCACAAATTCATTCTTCACCTGTACATCACGCTCCGCCGGCGCATACACACAAACCACTGCCAGTCGCTCACCTCTCCACCATCCATCTACCCGGAGTACCCTACCCTCCTCCCCTCCCTCACATCTAATTACAACAAACGGGCTTGTCTCCCGAATCAGAATTCCAGCCCCACCTTTCAAACGGTCCGAATATGCCACAAACACACGATATCCGTCCACATTCAAATCCCGACCTGCCTTAAAGTTATGCTCCTGTATGAATACAATATCTATGGCATGACGCCTCAGAAACCCCTGGAGCCACAAACGCTTCACATTCATACACAACCCATTTACATTCACAGTCATACACCTGAAACCTTCTTGAAGGGTTTTTCACGCTGCCCTGTAACTCCTTTCATAGACACGTCACCAGCCTTCCTATTTTTCCCACCATGCTCACCACAGTGAGCTCTATTCCCTCCCCGGTCGAACACCTGACCGGACACACCTGTGGCGCCTCCACTCACCACATCAGCCCACGGTTTCTTCCCCGGTCTTTGCGCCGGGGTCAAGACATCATCGGAATCAGAGTGCGTTGCCGCCCTCTTCCGCCGAACACTCTCTGCTTCCATGGTCTGGTCGGGGGATGCCTCACAATGCACCTCCGCCGCCACCTCGACCACGGTCACCATTCCCGTAGAAGAGGCACCTGCAGTCAGCTGGCTGTCTCTCCTCTCGTCCTCACTCTCCTCAGGTCCCACCACCGATCGTACATCATCTCCAGCTCTCTTCGTCTCCAAAAACTTATCCGTCAACTGCTCCAAAGCCACATCCTCTGCTCGTTCTCCTCCACTCAACTTGGTCTCCCCTTCCACCAAAGCGGAGACTGTAGATCCTACAGGCATTGATGGGCTCGACCCCACCGTCGGGAACTCTCTCTCCACCTCCTCGCTCCAAGACGAACTATGGCCCTTTACAGGCGTCCCGCTGGCAGGCCCCGCCTTCGGGTCAGGCCCTCGCTCCGTCCTTCTGTCTGCAACCTGTCGTTGCTGCTGCCTCTCACACTGTGCTGCCATATGGTCATAAGCACCACATAGCCTGCAGGTCTTGCGCTGCCCTGCGTAATGCACCATCACTTGCGTCCGAAAGTCGTCCAGGATGACAAACGATGGGATGGGATGCCTCAGCGTCATCTTTAGGTTGAACGTACCCTCCGGCCAGCCGGCGTACGCCCCATCCACCCAGGTACCTGCCGTTGCCAGATGCACAGTACCATAACGTTCAAAAACGTTCCGTATATCTGCCTCGTCAGCTTCGAAAGGCACGTTGCGTACCTTCACCCAAGTGTAGTGTCGCGACACGTCAATTAAACGAACTCGTATTGCCGAGTTTACGTCCACACAGCCATCTTGATACTGCTCCACCAGGCGCTCATACACTGCTGTCGATCGTAGCTTAACGAATATTCGGTAAGCCCCGTTGAGCGATACTCCATACAAATCTTCATCAGCAATGCCGTATGTGTCGCGAATAATCAAAGGTAGAAGCACCTGTGCGGACTGAGGCGTAACTACACCCCGCACTAAATCAAAGCACACAGTGTTGACGCGCCTTCTGATAGTCTGCGCCATCTTGTGAAAATCAATCTGCGCAGGAAGGCCTCTCAACCAGGAGCGTGTGCGCAGCACAACCTCACGGCAATAAAGCGATGAGGTCAATGATTTCAAGGTTCGTAAAACTCAAACTACATACATAGTATTACCACCATCTAGACAAATTAAAAAGAAAAACAATACTCAAATATATCAAAACACACTATGCTTCTATTGGCACCAAATCAATTGTGCTTACAAAAATACATTGTAAATTAAACTGAAACATAAAAAGCCATTTTGACATTTACACATTGTATCAAAATCATAAATGCACATAGAAAATATGTATTGTATATCATTGAAAATGTTCATGAGAAAACCCATTAATGGTATATACAAGAAAGTAAACATACATACAATACATACATATACATACATATACATATACATATATATATATACACATATACACATACATACACATACATATATACATACATACATACACACATACATATACATACATACACAAATACACACACATACACAACATGCATATATATACGCACATACACATACATAGTTATAAGTCGATAATTCCAAATATAACTGTATTGTACTTGAAACACTCGGAACAAATAATGTTAAAATTGCACCCCGGACATACCTCATATAACATTCATCAAACTCATCATGCTACCGCCCATTCTAGGAAACCAGCCCATTTCATCCCCCTTACCTGCCTTTCAACTCCCGTAAATCCCGTAAAGTGAAATTCCTATAACCCTCACTTAAATCCCTCTCCCATCTCCCCCCATACACCTCCTTATTTCTACACTTTGTCCTATAAAAAGTTGCTGTTAATGCATTAATTCTTTCACACACGTTCGCTCCTCTCATAGCCCAAGACATATAAATATAATCCGTAATTATATACCCTACCGCATTCTCTACCATCTGATTCACCCCACCTATGTCTAAGCTTAAAACCCTCAACACCTGCAAACCCCCCCCTCCCACTAACCTTATTACCTTACCCAACCAAACCCTTATTAGTTCTATACATTCGCAAAAATACACTATATGGAAAACAGTCTCCCATCCACCACAAGCCTTGCATATCCCATCCTCCCGTATTCTCTTATGGAATAAAACCATTCCAGACGGTAAGATCCCATGTAAAAATCTATACATTACTTCTCGTACTTTAGGTTTTAAACGTAATTTGTTCAAACGCCCCCAGATATTACGCCAATCATACATCGGATAAACACCTTCTACCACTGCTACCACTGCCTTACCTTCCACCCCATCAAGGTTTCCCAATTTAATACGTGAAGGATCTCTCATGTTTATGATGACCCGTAACATTGCCTCACCGATTATGAACTCCCTACCCACCCACCACCGTTGCATATCCTGACGCATCTTATGAAGTCCGCCTTCCCTCGCCCCCCCCTCCCGCTTATAACTACGTTTCAAATACACACTCATAATCCTCTTTTCAACAGCTATAAGACCCAGCCCTCCTCGGCCAACCGGGAGTGTGACAACCGCTCTACCTAACCATTCGCTTCCAGTACCCCAAATGAATCTAAAAACGCGCTTTTGTAACCTTTGTATCTCACTACGAAGTATCGGATATATTGCTGCTACATGCCAAAGTTTACTATATAATAGGACATTCGTTGTAATTTCTCTTTGATGCAAAGTTAAGTGTGCAGCTCGTATACCACTAAGGCGCTTCAGTACACCATCTACAATACGCACTGAATTTATTTGTTGTGCTAACTTGATATCACTTACATAAACGATCCCACATATCAGTAATTGGTCCACCTTTTTCCACCTTTCAACTACTTCACATTCCTCACTTAACCTATCCCCAAGCTCCATATACTTCGTTTTCTCCTTATTAATTGACATGCCAGAAGCCTTTTCAAAAACATTTACTAACTTTTCCACCCGAGGCAAATCCCTGTTACCTCTTACTAAAATCGTTGTGTCATCAACATATCCAACAATGCCAGCCCCCCCACCCCTTTCGTCACCAACCCCATTTGCTGCCAATAACACCCTAATTCCTCTATAAAAGGGATCCTGTAAACACGCAAAAAATATTTGTGAAAGGGGACAACCTTGACGTAGACCCCTGCTCATCTGAATTTGTTCTCCTAACCTTCCATTTACCTGCACCCGCAAGGATGCATCTTGATACATTAATTTGGCCCATGATATAATTTCCTCTCCAAACCCCTGCCATCTCATAATCTTCCATAACGCTTCCCTTTCTACACTATCATATGCCGCCTCCCAATCTATAGCCAACACCCCCCCTACTCCCAATTTTACTCTTTCTTCAATAAAACTTCTAATCAAACCATGCCCGTCATACATAGACCTTCCCGGCACCCCATATTGTCCCTTATCGATCACTTTACCCAGGACCTTTTTTATTCTGTTAGCTAAAATTCTTGCAAAAATCTTATAATCACCACACAATAACGAAATAGCACGATAGTCTTTAACTGTTAATGGCTCACCTTTAGGCACTAAAACGACCACAGCCATCTGCTGCTGTGCCCCTAAAACCCGATCCCGCTTAAGGATATTGAATAATCTTACCAAAAATTCTTTTAAAACGCTCCAATTTTGGAGATAAAAGTCACTGGGCAACCCATCAATTCCTGGTGCCTTACCTAATTGCGCCCCGGATAAAGCTTCCCATGTCTCGCACTCCGTTATCGGCCCTTCCAAAACGAATCGATCATGCTCTGTCAACTCACACTGCACAAACCTTCCAATTGACTGTAATGCTATTTCACTTATTCCCACACTTTGCGTTTTCAACTTAACCCAAGCATCAATATACCCACTCATACCCTCAGTCGTCGTCAACACCTGGTCCACTTTATACCCTTGCATACCTACCTGAACATTCAACCCCATTAACTCCATTGCCTTGCGACGTGTTGTTGACTCCGCAACACAACACTGCCGACGGCCGATCTCCCCACAAAACCTCCTCAATCCCGCCCTTAAGCCTTTCCCCATCAAAACCTCTCATTTTGTAAATTCCGGATATTTTCCTTCAAACTTTCAATTTCAATAACAGGATAATTAGCATTAATTTGTGCAATAACAGTCGGCAACTGCCCCCTAAATATTTTTGAAAACCGTATTGTAACTGATTATATCTCTTCCCTCGATTATATAATATTCCTTAATACGTTTTTTAGCTATTGTTTCCCACCAATTAACCATGGCAACATCCCCTGTTGCTCTCTACCACTAAACGATCCCACATATGTCCAAAAGACAAAAGACTATCCTCTTCCTTTAATAACTTTACATTCAATTTCCAAAATGATGGACCCCTCCGAGGTACACCCTCAATACCACATCTATTACCACTCCTCTATGATCCGAAAAAACCACATCTATCACATCCACCCTCCGCACAGTAACCGCACAAGGCACGTACATTCGGTCCAACCTCGCCGCATAACCTCGTTTAATGAAGGTATGCTCTACCATCCCTCCCCCCCCACACACATCCTTTAACCCCCCCCCCCCCGTCATTATATCCCCCAATATACCCAAACAACACCCCGCACCTCTGGGCTCCACATCTTTACGACGTATCACGCAATTTCCAATCTCCGCCTATTATTGCAACATTCGGTAAACCACGTAAAAAATAGACCAGCACGTCCCGAACAAATTTAGTTTTAATACTCACGTCACCCTCAGCCGGACCATATACACATACTAAACTAATGGGAACCCTACCCCAAGTTCCATCCACTCTAATTACCCTCCCTCTCACCCCTTCACTACGTCTTACTATAAACGGGCTAGTTTCCTTTACCAAAATGGCAGCCCCACCTTTCAAACGTGTCGCATGTTCCATGTACACATTATAACCACTCATATCCAACTCATAACCAGGCCTAAAATTAGTTCCTGTAAGAATACCACATCCACACCAAGTCGCACCAAATACTCATTAAACCACTTAAGCTTCCTCTCCTCTCAACCCCGTTAATCATTTATAGTAAAACACTTGAATTCCAACAAATGGGTTTTCCTTTTGTCCCCGCATTGACTTTAACCCCAGTTCGTTTTGCAACACCTCTGTCCCTCCCCCCTTTGTTGGGAATCACCTTTGCAATCCCTTGATCCTTGGTTCACCATTCCCTCTCTTCTGAACCCTCCACCCAAGACTTTTTCCCAGGGCGTTGGCAGGAGTTAGCCACATCATCAGAATCCGATGATGCTGCAGTCCTCTTTCGTGTCCCGCCCTCCACCTGCATTTTGACATCTGAAGCACCGTCCTGATGCACCTCCACCTCTACTGCATGCACCTTCAATCCTTTAGACTCTCTCGTCGACAAACCGTCATCTTCTGCCATACATCATTCACAGCCTTCCCAGAACTGAGCCTGGGTCTTCCACCTGATCAGACCGATTCCTCTAACAAGTCATCCAACGCCTTTACCAAAGACGCCGCCACTTCTTCACCCATATTAGGTAGTCTCTCCTCAAAAACCTTATGTATGTCCAATGACTGAGATTCTCCTTGAAGCGTTACAATTGGCGATTCGAGCTCCTTTGTCCACCTCCTCACTCCATGACAACCGTTGTTGGGGCGGTGTAGCAAGAGACTGTTCTCGCTCATCGCCAACCTCGTCCACTGGCTGCTGTTGCTGCTGTTGCCGTTGCTGTTGTGCCGGGTACCCTCTTCGTTTCTCACACTGCGCCGCAATGTGGTCATATGACCCACATAGCCGACACGTACGTTGTTGCCCCGCATACGTTACATAGACTTGAGTCCTTAATTCTTTCAACACAATATATGAAGGAATAGGGTGTCGAAGAGTCATTTTAACTGTATACGCGCCTTCCAGGGCACCTGCATACGGTCCAGTTGCCCATCTCCCTGCTGTGGCTACGTGAACCGTCCCATAAGTACGCAGTTCACTGGTAATATCAAAATCAGTCGCCTCAAAAGGCACATTCCTGATTTTCACCCAGGTGTAATGTCGAGATACATCATGAAGTCTCACCGACACAGCTGTATTAACCTGTATGATGGTCTCCTGTTACTTGTCGACCACCGCCTCGTAGACTTGTGCAGACGTCATTTTAACGAAGATTCTTGTCGTTCCATTTAATGTGACACCACATATCTCCTCATTTGCTATACCATAGGTATCGCGAATGATCGCTGGTAATAATAAATCCATGTTGGATCCTGTGACAGCACCACGGATCATCTCAATGCAGACAGTGTTGATTCTTCTTCTGCTATTCAGCGCCATGTTGGAGAAAATAAAGTTTCCACCAACCAACGCTAGGGGCAGCTCAATCAGGTAAACTGCGCAAAACAAACTCAAACAGGAGCGTCTGCGCAGCTCGTCCACACGGCTCGGAGGCGATGAGGACGATGTATAACATTTTCCAAGTCACTTGTTTGAAAAATTATTTAAAACATTTAATACACAAGATGAGTAAGTTCACTTGCAGTTGATTAATATATTGTTGAGGAGCCTTCTGGTATTTATTTATTTATTTAATGTCTTTGCAAACAGTACATTGAGATTGTGTATATACTTGACAAGTAAATCAGATGAGTCTTCAAATTTGCAGAGAGATCTTCACAACCCTTTACCAAGCCTTAGAAATATTGTATACGTACATTCGCTGCCTGACCACGGTAGAGTGCGGTTGTGCTCTGCACCCCTCTGCTGTTTCAGGCGAGCTACATCAGTTGGTCAACAGCCATTGAGTAGTGAGGACGTGTGCTGCTCATTTACCAACATGGCGCTGCATAGCAACAGGCGCATCAACACTGCGTTGAGTTGACCCGTGGGGCTGTCACGGGAGCCACGATGGATTTGTTACTACCGGCGATTATCCGTGATACCTACGGTATCGCAAATGAAGAGATATGTGGTGTAGCACTTAATGGGACGACACGGATTTTCGTTAAAATGACGTCAGCAAATGTCTACGAAGCAGTGGTGGATAAGTATCAAGAGACCATTATAGCCGTCAATTCAGCTGTATCAGTACGTCTTCATGATGTATCACGATACTACACATGGGTAAAAATCAAGAATGTGCCTTTTGAAGCGACTGATTTTGTTATAAAAGATGAACTATGTAATTATGGTACGGTTCATATGGCCTCTGCAGGTCGGTGGGCCGCTGGACCTTATGCTGGAAGTTTGGAGGGAACATATTCAGTCAAAATGACCTTAGGTCATCCCATACCGTCCTATATTATGTTGGGGATTGTTCGCATCGCTATTGTGCCGTGCGGACAGGCTGCGCAGTGGCTCCTGATACAACTGGTTTACTGCGCAGTTTTCCTGTTTTGTGCTTACAACATGGCGGATCGCATTGGACGCCGGGCGAGCACTGTTTGCGTGGAATTGGTGCGTGGCACGCTTACAGGAACAACCATGCACGTGTTACTGCATGCCATCATCAGTGAGGTATATGGAATACCGACCGAAGAATTATATGGAGTAGCAGTCAATGGTGTGTCGAGAATTTTCATCAAGTTTAAAGACGCAGGATTCTACACAAGCATAGTCAACAAATATCAAGAGAAGAGGCTGGCAGTGAACACTATGGTGGAAGTCTGCTTACATGATGTGTCCAGCTATGTGACGTGGGTGAAAGTACGAAACGTGCCTTTTGAGGCGACGGAGCATGATGTGACGGCGGTGTTTAGCAGCTATGGGAAAATCCACTCAGCAGTGATGGGGTGTGGCAAAATGGACCTTATGAGGGGCTACCTGAAGATCATTTACGCTGAAATGACGTTGAGGCAGTCAATTCCATCATACGTATTTATGGAGGTCTTCCGAACGCAGGTCTACGTGTACTACTCAGGGCAGCGGAAGACTTGCAGATTATGTGGTTCTTTTGAACATATGGCGGCCCAATGCTATAAAAAAGCTGGACGGAGGGAACAGGAACCAGTGATCTTACATCAGAGGAATGCTCTAGAGGTGTCGGAGGAAGGAGTAAGGCCAAACAAGATTCCTTGCCGATGGAGTGACGAAGTGGACAGGCTGAGGCGACTATGGAAGAAAGTGTAACACTATCAGTTGATAAGGGACAGACGACATCGACGTCTGATGAGGAGGGTACGGGCCAACAGGATGGCTTGCTGGAGGAAGTTTTTTTTTTATATTTTATTTAAATAACTGCTTATACATAATACATTGTATGACTTACAAAACAATCCACGGTGAAATATAAAATAAATGGTACATACAGTGAACTTCATACCTCTCCGAACATGAAATTAAACACCAACATTACAAACTAGTCAATAAAACCAACCACTTCCACAGTAACTTTATAGAAGTACTTAGTATTGATGACAATACATACATACACATACATATATATACACATATACATATATATATATTATACATATACACATACATACATATACACATATACACACACACACATACATATATATAAATTAAATTAATATACAACTCAGATCGGTATACAGAAAAAATACATATAGTTTACTTGCTTGTCACAAGTACTTGGCTAAACAAGAGCACCATACCTAACACATACACCACAATATTGAAAACCCAACCTTCCACATCCTTACAATACAGAATTTTATAAACAGAGCAAATACAATAATGATTATAGTATAAAATTAAAAACCATACTAGATATTACAAAACCTCTAGTACACAATCCCGGTACATTTTAAGAACACCATAGATCAAGGCCATATTACAACCATATACATAACCCCACAACCATATACATAACCTATAAACCCTCCTTTTATAATAATCATTATTGCCAGTGCAGACACAGCTGACACTTCTACCCCCCCCCCCGTATGTACAGTCCCCGTTCTAAATAACATACATTGAATTATCCTAATGAAAGGTCATACCCTGACCTCATCAAAACCTAAAAGTTGGTAGTGCATGAACAAGACAAAAACACAAAATTTACAGACTCAAACAGATATGAAACTTTACATTCATATACACCTACACTGTATAAGTAGAAGAATATACACCACCGATATGATATCAATATTAATGTTAACCATGAATTTACAAACATTCAAAACCTTGCATATAGTGAAGTTCACACTCAAAATGCAAGATAATACACCACTTGCCACATTAGCGGTACAAACTAGGCTATGTAAATTATTTAAAGAACCCGAGACTAAAAAAAAAAAACTAGAGTAGTTATAAGAATAAGGCTGCTGTAATGTGCCAGTCCCAAAGAACTGACACGTATCTCAGAAAAATTTTGTGTTGATACCAACGTGCCAATCTAATTACTTAAAAACGAGATCCTAAGGGCTCGGTATCCTGGCTTTCAAGGAAATTTTAAACCCAGTGAACATAACCATCAGGCTTAGAAATGTAACCCTGGAAACCACACTTATATCTCACTAGACAAACATTCTCGTGAAACATGGCTTACCATCCATACCTAATTCTCACTACCTTCCTCTTACACACTACATCAGTTCCAGATAAACCAAAAGACCCCCCCCCCTTTACATTCCCCCATAAGGAGACCACTCCTTTGTCCATCCTCAGGGACCCCGCCTAAGGGAACCCACAGTGAGATTCCTATAACCTTCCGGGAAACTTTTTTCCCAAGACGCCCCATAAACCAACTTATTCCTACACTTCGTCCTATAGAATCTGGCCGCCAACGCTTTTATCCTCATATCACCCCTTAATCCCCCCATTGTTCGCATCGCTATTGTGCCGTGCGGACAGGCTGCGCAGTAGCTCCTGATACAACTGGTTTACTGCGCAGTTTTCCTGTTTTGTGCATACAACATGGCGGATCGCATTGCACGCCGGGTGAGCACTGTTTGTGTGGAACTGGTGCGTGGCACGCTTACAGGAACAACCATGCACGTGTTACTGCATTCCATCATCAGTGAGGTATATGGAATACCGACCGAAGAATTATATGGAGTAGCAGTAAATGGTGTGTCGAGAATTTTCATCAAGTTTAAAGACGCAGGATTCTACACAAGCATAGTCACAATATCAAGAGAAGAGGCTGGCAGTGAACACTATGGGGAAGTCTGCTTACATGATGTGTCCAGTTATGTGACGTGGGTGAAGGTACGAAACGTGCCTTTTGAGGCGACGGAGCATGATGTGACGGCGGTGTTTAACAGCTATGGGAAAATCCACTCAGCAGTGATGGGGGTGTGGCAAAATGGACCTTATGAGGGGCTACCTGAAGGATCATTTACGCTTAAAATGACGTTGAGGCAGCCAATTCCATCATACGTATTTATGGAGGTCTTCCGAACGCAGGTCTACGTGTACTACTCAGGGAGCGGAAGACTTGCAGATTATTGTGGTTCTTTTGAACATATGGCGGCCCAATGCTATAAAAAAGCTGGACGGATGGAACAGGTACCAGTGATCTTACATCAGAGGAATGATCTGGGGGTGTCGGAGGAAGGAGTAAGGCCAAACAAGATTCCTTGCCGATGGAGTGACGAAGTGGATAGGGCTGAGGCGACTATGGAGGAAAGTGTAACACTAACAGTTGATAAGGGACAGACGACATCGACGTCTGATGAGGAAGGTACGGGCCAACAGGATGGCTTGCTGGAGGAAGTACTTAGTTCCTTTTTGCATGACGTTGAGGAGGGACAGGTGGATGAAGGGTGTAACCTGGTGCAGGCAACTGTGCAGCAAGATCAAGAGGTTAGGAATAATGTGTGCACTAATGTTAAATGTGCACAACGTTTGTGGCAGAGGTCCATAGGGCGGAAAAGACAGGTGACGAGGTGTGTGGGGAGGGAGTTCTCGTAAGAGAACTGCAGGAACGTTCTGAGATGGACGATGTTCTTACTCCAGGACAAAGAACAGGAGTAAAATCTTGGAGAAAGGATGTATGTCATAAGGGGAAAGAGGAAGGGTAATGTAGGGTTTAATGGTTCTAGGGATAATGAAGGGATAGGGGGGGTGAATAAGCAAGCTGTCAAGAAAGATGCCATACAACAGGACGGTATAGGAGGGTGTGTGCCAAGAAGAAAGGGTAAACCACCACTTTTAAAATAATTCAAGATAGTAACTGTAAATGTAAATGGATTGAAGAATGAAGTGAAACGAGTATGGATGGAATGGTTTTTGAGGAGATATAATGTGGATGTATGCTTTATACAAGAACATAATTATAAGATAGGTTGTGCTTTGGCATTAAAGGGTTATAAATTGTATGTAAGTGGGCCCCTGTTGGGTTTAAAAAGGGGGGGTGGCAGGGGCTGTAAAGGAAAACTTTTCCCTTCGTATTAAAAAGGGGGAAAAAAGGGGGGGGGGGAGGGAAAGTGAGGGTGGATTTTTGAGGGGGGAGCATTTTAGAGTAGTTTCATTGGGGTTTATATCCCCGCAGAAATATAAATCAAAGTAAAAGGGGTTTTTGTGAGAGACGTTTAGTGTTTTTTTTAAAGGGGGGAAACCTCTATAACTGAATTTGGGGGGGACTGGGAACTGTTTTTTTAAGGGGGGGGGGGGGACTTTGGAGCCAAGGGGGGGGGGTTTGTGTTTTTCGGTCTTTACGAAAATGTTTTACAGGATGCGGGGGGAGGGGGACGGGGAAAGGGGAGTGGGGTTTGGGGAGAGGGGAAATTACACTTTTTTTGGGGAAAAATTTTTTTCGCGGGGGTTAAAGATAGGATTTTATAACTGGGGCAGTTGGGGAAAAGGGGGGGTAAAAACAGTAGTTTGGGGGGTTTTTTTTGGGATCATAGGGCATTTTTGGGTTTAAAAACTGGTTTGGGGAGGGGGGGTTTAAAGGTAATTCGGTTTCTGGAATTAAGTGCGAGGTTGGTAGGAGTGGGGTTTGGTAAAACGCAGGTTTTAGAGACGGGGTGGAGAAAATTTTGTGGAGGGCAAGGGTGGGGTAGGGAGTTTTTTTGGGAAATTGGGGGGAAAAAAATGGGGCCCAAAAAACCGGTATCGGGGGTTTTAAAAAATAAAAAGGAAGGGAGGAGGCGAGGGGAGGTACGGTTTACAGAATTTTTTGGGGAACTGCAGCCCAATGAGTTTTAAAGAAAGAGTTTGGGGGGGAAGACTTTTAAAAGAAATATCGACTACGAGGGAGATAAAGGGACAAAACAAATGAAAGATTTGATGAATTGGGGAAAGGGGGCGGGTTTATGGATGCCGTGCTTGGGGAATAAACCGTCGGGTAGTGTGTTAAAAAATTTCGCATTAGACAACAGGGGGTCCAAAAAAAATATTTTAGAGGTTAGTGACGTTTTGGAAGGTTAACTAAGGGGCAAATTGGTTTGGTGACAACGGGGGGGAAAGTATTATGCGGACAAAATTGGGTTTTAAAAAAGGAAAAGGGGGAAAAGGAAATGTGGGGAAGTTAATAAAAAAAGAGGAGGGGGGGAAGGTTTGGGGAAAAAGGGGGGGGGAGGACAGGGGGGGTTTGGGAGGGAAAAATAAGTAGGGAAGAAGTGAAAGAGGCAGTGTTTTAAATTTTTAAGTAGGGGAAAGCACCGGGAATTGATGGGCTTTAAAATGTTTTTTTACAGAGTGCTTTGGGAAACCATAAAGGGTTTTTTTGGGTTTAGGTTTTAAAATTGTATGCTAAAGGGAAAGGGGAAAAATTGGGGAACGTCACAGAGGACGGGTGTTTGGGGTGTTGTAAAGAAAAAACGCGGGGGGGGGAACATGGCAGGACAGGGGCCTATCTTTAATGTGTAAAAGATTAAAGATTTTGCGAAGAATTTTTGGGAACAGGATGAAGAAGGGAAAAGGGGTATGGGGCCAAGGGGTTTATTGGGAATTCCCGGGGGGGGTTTATGGGGAAAGGACCCTAAATCGTATTGGGAATTTTTTTAGGGTTTGGAAGGTTTTTCCGGAGTTTACCTGGAGAGGTTTTTGGGGGTCAACGCCCCCCGCGGCCCCGGTTTTGTCCAGGCCTCCTGGGGATCAGCCCTGACAACCAGGCTGTTGGGGGGCCCGGCCCGACGCAAACCCGTCAGCCCCAGCCCGGGGATCAGGAACGTCTTTTTTGGTGCTTGTCCAGTGCCAGCTTTTTAAGACTGCCAGGGGTCTTTTTGGGGAATCCCCCTTATGTGTGCTGGGAGGCAAATTGAAAAAGTCTTTGGGGCCCCCCGACCAACTTAAAAATTTTATGGGCTCTTAAAAGGTTCAGTGGGCACCCCTGCTTTTCCTTTGGGGGGGGTGGTGCATCGTCCCGCCAATCTTTTTCTTTCGTTTGTGAGTGAAATTTTGTTGCAATTTTTGGGACTGTCCCTCAAGGGTTTTCCCGGTGTATATAAAATTTTTTATCCCCCTCCCTTTCCGCCCCTTCCAGGGAATACAGGTTTTTGAAAAACCCCAAGCCCCTCCCCCGTAATTGAGGTGTTTTTTTCCCGTTATGCGCCCCCGTGAAAATTCTCTGTACATTTTCTGGGGCGGCAATTTTACCTGCCTTTAAAGGTGCTGTTAGAGTGCAGCAATTTCCAGCCTAGATAGGGGAAAAGTGACCCGAAGTGTTTATATGGGGTTGGCCTCCCTATTTTAAGGGTTTTCATTTTTCCATCCTGTTTTTTTTCTAGCAGTGCGATTGATACAAGTTATGGTCTGAAGGTGGATCCCCACATAATCACTCCAGGTCTTGACGTTGGTGTTTCGCTCTATTTTGTGGCCAGAATTTGTTTTGTACCTTTATGAAGTTTTAAATTTTTCCCCTGTTTTTCCCTTTGAAATTGAAATTTCTCACGTTTAACTTATATTGTTTTTGCAGCCCCCTGAAAGATTTGGTTGATGCCCCCTGGGCCTTGCAGTGTCTGCAATGGAAGACATGTCATGCAGTTCGGGGGGTCATCTGCAAAGGAAGACACGGTGCTGTGGCTGAATCCTTGTCTTGTGGAATGAGGGGGTGAGGAAAAAAGATGGGGCTAGTACTGTGCTTGTGGGACAGAGCTTTTCACCGTAGCTGCCTCGGATTTACTCTGTTACGACACTCTCTGTGTTCGTTATGAGGAAATTTAGATCCATCGACCGACTTTTCCTGTTATTCCCTTTTGCGGGGCAAATTTTTTGCGCTATTTCGCCCTTTGGGCACATTGTCGAAGGCCCTTTTTTAAAAACCCGTATTATTACATCTGATTCTTTTTTTCTTCTAGTGCATTTTGGACCCTTTTCGTAGTGATCCATAGTTGGGACAACAGGAGCGACCCGTTTTTTTAAAACCCCTTTGCCCTGGGTTTTTTGTAACTGATGGGTTTTTTAGATGGGTGGTTTATCTTGGTTTTTTAGGGCACCTTTTAAAGATTTTTTTTTATAAGGGGTTTTAGTGCATTGGTCTGTAGTTTTTTTGTGTTGCTTTAAATCCCCCCCCTTTTTTTGGGGGGCTATGTTTTGTTTTTTTGTAATGAGGGAAAGACCCCCCTGTCCATGCTCCCTTCCTTTGGTGGGGGGCTGTGATAGGGGGTTCCCTTTCAGTTCTGATGAACACAGATTCCAGAGGCCCGGGCCCGGGGCCGAGTGCATGGGGGGAAATTTTTTTTAACGCCGTTTTTGAAGTCATTTTTGGGGTCAGGAAAACATCGGTAGGGGGTTGTGTTAGTCAATTTTTTTGTGGCTCCCCTATAAAAAATTTTAAATTTTTGGGCTTCGACTCTTTAGCTTAAAGGGTTAGCGGCCCTTCTAAAAAATGTTTAGTCATAAATTTTGGGGCTTTAGTAGCCCCACTCATTTCCTTGCTTCATCTGTTTTAGGAAACCCTTTTGTTTAAGTTAGGGGGGCCCCAAAACTGGAAATTTTTTCTCGGTTTTTTATTTGGCATAAAGGGGAAAAAATTCTTTGGGGGGTTTTTTTTTCGGGTTTTTATTTATGGGTTTTTGTTTTATTTTCCCCCGATTCCCCGACCCCTAAAGGATTCTTTTTTGCTTAAGTTCGATGCTTTGCTATTTCTCTGCCAATGTTCCCCCTGCGCATTTCAGATATATTGACCCTTTTAAACCGCCCCCTGTTATTCCCTTTTTCCCTCGCCCTGTAAAGGGAGGGGCCCCGTTTTTCTTTTAATTTACATCAAATACCCCCCTTTTTTTTGAGGAATAACCTTTGCATTACATCGAGTGGGCCCCCGAGTTAAAACTGTTCAAAGGGGAATTTAGTTTGGGCTGTGTTGCTTTTGTATATCTTCCCAGCTTAATCGGTTAGGACTTTGGTTTTCTTGGTTTCCCCCCTTTTTGTTTTTGTTTATTTGAAATTGAAATTTTGGGGAATGTCCCCCATGGGCTTAGTCCCCATTTTGGCGGTTTTTGGGGGGCTCCATCATACATGTCTTGGGAAACCCCAAATTTTTTTTTGTTTTGGTAAAATTGGTTTTTTATTTGGGGGACATTTTTATCAGATCAATTCAAATTTTAGTTTAGTTTAGGGTTTTTTGGGGTTTTCCAGTCCCCTTTTAGGCTCTATTATTTGCTGGGGTTTAAAAAGTTTTTGAGCAGAGATTTAAAAGCTCGTGTGTGTGTGAGTTTTTTTACAGAAACTGGGGCCCCCCCGGTTTTTAATTTTGGGGGAATTTTGGGCATTGATTGGGGGGAATGCTTAAAAACGGTTTTGAATAGAGAAGTACATGGTTGACACTTTTAAAGGGTTTTTGGGTTTTTTGGGGGAGGGGAAAAGTAAAATGGGTTTAAAAACCTTTATGCGAACTACCCCATTCAGAGTGAAAATTAATGGGGTTTTTGGGTTTGGGGAGCGCTTTGAAAAAGGAAAAGGGTTTTAGACAAGGGTGTCCTATGTCCAAATTCTGTTTGATGTATCAACACCCGTTTTATGGAAGGGTTTGAGGAAGCAACAACGTACAGGAGGGGGTAAGGGGTTTACAGGGTAGTTGGTTATGTAGATGACACAACAATACTGATCATGTTCGAAGGTTTGCGAAAGGTGGGAGAGAAAATGAGGTTTTTTGGAGAGGGTCAGGAATGCGCGTCACAGAGCTAAATCAAAATTTATTAGAGTTAAATTGGGGGGGGGTTTAAAAAGGGGGGGTTTGGGTTTGGATGGGATGTGACTAAAACGCTGAAAATTTGTGGGATTACATATGGAGATGGAAAAGAGGCTAGACAGAGGAATTCGGAATTGGTGGGGAAAAAATTTGTACAAGGGGTTTAGGAACTAAGAGCGAAGGATGTTCTCAAATGCAAAGGGCAAAAATAATAATTCTTTGGGTTTATAGAAAGGTGTGGAACGGGCAGTGGTGTATCCTTTCGGAACAGGAGATAAAGGAGATACAGAGAAGGGGCTTCGTTAATATGGGGTTTTGAGGGAGCAGGGCTAAGTAAAGAGGTGGTTATGAGAATGGCGCAGAGGGGGAGTAGGGTTTTTTGTGCTAGGCCGAGGGAAAAAGGCCTGTATGTTAAACAGAAGTACGTAAGGAGGGGGGGGGTAAAAGGGGTGAGGGTTGGGAGGGTGATGGTGATGTAGATGGGGGTGGGGAGGAAAGGACTTGAGGAATGTAAATTATGCAAGGGTTATGTTAGTAATAGTGAGGTAAAAAGCTCAAGGTGGGAAGGGTTTAGTAGAGATGATAGGAAACCGAGGATGCAAGGGGTGGGGGTTTTATACCCTTTGTATGTTTGGGGGTACGATTTGGCTGTTTCCAGAAATTAATTAAGCCTAGGGTAAGGGGTTAGTTTATGGGTTTGTAAGGGATTTTAGCGTCAAGCGGGTTTTGGTGGGGTTTTTTGGTAAAGGAGGCGAAATGCGAAAATTGTGAGGATCGGAAACGTTTTTTTGCATATATTTTTTAGAGATTTGGGGCAGGTAAGGGGTGGCTGGCTGGTTTTCAAGTTAAGGGGGTGGGGCAATGTGGGCTCCTGCGTCCCCTAATTTTAGGGGTAAGGGAGGGGTTCTGAGGTTGTAAAAGAGCCATTCTGAAATTGTGACAGATTTCTTGTTTTATTCCGGGGGGTTTGAAGGAAAAGGGGGGGGTTAGGGTAAGGGCAATTGCGGCAGGAATTTACGCAATAGAGAAAAAAAACTCATTTATGGTAACAGGTGGGCGACTGCGTTCCCCGGGGGCAATAGAAATATAACGGTAAAGGGGACTCATAAATTTTGGTACTTAAGACTAAGGGCCCTTTTCCTTTTCTAGGGGTTTGCCATACTGAAAGGATATGTAAATGTGGTGGATTGTCATGGGTTGTTGGGAGGGGGGAAGTCAGATTTTGGTTTAATTGGAGAGTTTTCTTGTGTGAAATTTTTGTTTTAAAAACCCTGTGTTGAAAAAAAGAGGGCATTTATGATCATAGTTTTAATAAAAGGGAATGATCTTGTCAGTGAGACAACTACGAAGGAACCTCAAAACATTGTTTAAAACACTAAATAATGTGCTATTAACAGAGTGTGTATATTTGTTATTTTTAAAAGTGTGTTTTTTTTTCCCATTGGTAAGGTGTGGAATGGCTTTTTTTTCACCTTTTTTATATTGTAATTTTATTATTTTGTAATTATGTCCTTGTGTTTAACGTTTAATATACAATACTAATGCGTGTGCAACGCATGGATTAATTTTGAGAATGTCTTTGTTTATAAAGTTTTCATATATAATGTTAAAATAAGTGTTGACGTTCTTGGGATTATATTGCATTTAGTGTTGTAAGAGACTGGCTGCTGTTTAGTTTATGGATATAATAAACGCAACTGTATGTTCAGGTGTGGGCTGTTTTTGTTATGTATGTTGTGTGTGCTGGTCTGGGCAATTTGGCAGGGGGAATCAAGCTTTATAGATGAGTGTGTGCTGAATAAGGATTGTGGAGTGTTTGTTTTTTATTATTTAATGGATATGTTTTTCTTTGTTTATGTAATCTAAATATAGCACTAATGTATGTTGTGTATTGTCGTTTTTTAAATAGAAATAAAAAAAAAAATAAATCCCCTTCATTCCCCATGTAATGTCAGAGAATCACTATGATATACATTATCGCCCTTCCAAACATCCTTGGAACTCCCCTTACATCCAGGTAGTAAAGCCCTTATAAAAGCGGCAAAAGACCCCCCCCCCCCCAACAGTCTGATAACCCCACCCATCCATATTCTCACCCCCTCCAAGGAAATACAAAAAAAAGGACCACATGAAACGCCGTTTCAACATCACCACAAAACTGACCAAAAAAAGCCTCTTCCCACAAAACCCATACTACGTAACTCTTCCTTGGAAGCCGATCCCCATGATAATACCTCTCTATACCTAATTCTCTTACTCTCAGCCGGTATCCCGAAGCTTTACTAAAATCCTTTCAAATTAACCCCCCAAATCTTACGTTGGTTGACTCGGCTATCCCCTTGCATAATTCCTTGACCTTTCACTACCTCACCAACCGTTTCACTTTGTTTTATCCAACCGGTTGCATGTCAATAAAAAAACCAACAATCTCACAAACCTCAATTCCTTCCCCACTCCACCATTTACGTGCCTACTCCATAAACTCTTCCTACTTTAGCGCCCCCTCACACCCCTTCCCTCATATACCTCCACTTGATATATACAGCCATTACTATCAGTCCAACGGGCCAAACAAACTATACCCTCATCCGAACATCCGTCATAACTACCTCCTTACTTAACACATGTCCCTCCCAAATCCCCACACAAAACTTCAGCACCCTCCTCTTGCATTTCCACAATATCTCGTACCTTAAGGGGAAACACCTCTGCACCCCCCATAACCTTGCTATAGACAAGTGGAATTTACACCACTACCCTCTGCTGTAAGCTAAGTCCCTCGCACTTAAACCTCTTGTACTACTTAAATCCTTACCCGTGACAGCTCGAATTTACCCTTCTGCCAATGCTGCACTTCCGCCAAATACATATCCACCATACCTTGATTCTGTCAAACCCACTCTCCATCCTAATCCCTATCCCCAAGCCCCCCCCTATCCAATTACCGACCTCTAGTAACCTTGATTTCTCCGTATTAACTCTCATTCCGGTATTCATACCAAACATCTGAATCTCACTCTAACCACCCTCCTTTACTCCTCCTTCACCCCTTAGCAAAACCAGTCGTTCATTCCACATACCCAACGATGCCCCTTTGCACCCCCCTTCCATCTCCTGACTGTTCATTACCCTCTCAAACAGACTATAAAAGGATTCTGCCACACGCAAAGTGCAGCTGTGACATCGGACAGCCCTGTCTCAAAACCTCTTCGCCATGGTACACTTTCACCCAACCTCCATTAACCTGTTATCCTAACTCTGCACAATATACAGGCGTGTTCACCCACCTTCACTTAACCCCTCCCGCGAAAACCCCAACCTCTCTAGCAAAACCCTAAGAAAATTCTGTCCACGCAATCATAAGCATTTCACACCAATCTAAACCTAGTATTCCCCCTCCCGTACATCTCTTAGAAAATACCTAATCAAACCATGTCCATCTCATACTTCTTCCTGGAATTTCCCAACTGGTCCCTATCGTAACAAACTAAACCAACACTTTCTCATTCTGTTTGATCCCTCCCAAACCTTAGCAAAAATTTGTAATCAGAGCACATTAACGTAATCGCACGGTAATCATTCAAAATCGGGCATCCTTCTTTTTGGGCACTAAATCCGTGACACCCGTTCTTGTGATTTCCCCATTCTCCACTACTTAACATACAATTCAAAACCCCCACCAGACAATGCACGTACACTCCCCCAATGATACCTATCAAAAATCGTTTGGTATTCGTCTATGCCTGGGGTTTTACCCTGGCCACATCCAAAAAAACTGCCTCCTCCACCTCCTCTACATTAATAACTACCCTCGATTCTGTCACTGTCCTTGCTACTTAATACTCTATTAAACCATTCATCCCCAAAACGGCCTCCTCACCCACTACCCTGCCAACCATCCTCCATTCTCCCATAAACAAAATCTGGCATACAAACTAAATATTGTTCCGTGGTGGATAGGCCTTGGACCCTCCTCAAAGCCACCCCCCCCTGGTACCTGCCACATATACGCAAAGGTGGGCTTCGCCTGCCGTTCCTTAAACCTCCTTAATACAAAACCCGATGGCCTATCTCCCTTAAGACATCCTCCAACCCTGCCCTAAATCGAATTGCCTCTAATTTTTCATTGTGCAATTTCCGCAACTATTTCGCAAACGTCAAACAAGAACTTTCATAATCCTCACTCGCCCCATCACGTTCCTTGCATAAACAGTCATTTAACTGACCCTCAAGATTAATTTTGTAGGCCATAGCCTCCACCTAGCCATCTCCTTACCCGTACTTTAAAAAAATTTCCCAATTTAACTTTACCCTATTTCCCACCAATCCAGCAAATCATTCACATATTCCTAGTCTCCCACAATGGGATTTCCACCAATCTTCAAACCCGTTAGGGTCACCCTCTTCCTAAGTAGCTCACATTTAATTTCCAATATCCTGCTAACCCTCCTATGCCATCTACCCTCAAATCTGCTATAACTGCACGATGATCAGAAAAACCCACATCGATAGTCATCACTCCCTATCCACCAACTATGCCATGTCCTAAAATAAATCCTATCTAACCGTGCCTCATATCCCTACGAATAAAAAGTGCTGCTCCCACTCCATATCCCCTACTTCACACCACATCTACCGTGACTCAACATCTCGCCAAAACATTCCTCGCAGAACCCCCAAAACACACAACCCGCCCCCCTCGGAACCACATCACCTTCCTAATGACCACAATTCCAAATCCCCACCATCACCGTTAAATAAATGCGCAGGTAAACCTCCAGTGATTAACAGACCTCGGTACAAAATCCACTTCACTTAGTGTTATAGTTGCTGGCATGTACACACCTACAAAACTAACCCTCCTGGCCCCCAAAACCATCCACCCTGAAACCCTCCCACCCCCCCCCCCTCCTCCCAACCCAGGATACGCAAAGACTGGTCTCCTTTACCGCCCTGCCACACCTCCTTTCCAACCTCAATGCAATCTAATGTAAACAACCTATTAAACCTTTTCAACAACAACTCACATCCTTACCTATGGTTATGTTCCCTGCAAAAAACAGACACAATATAAATCTCCTAAAAACCCCTTTAACCATCCCCTCTTGCTCTTTTTTTTAGACCGTTTACTTTAAAAGTTACACCCTAATTTTAAAAAAATGGCGGCTTCCCCCTGTGCCGCTGAGGTTTTACTTGGTCCCCCTTTTAGGTCTGGGTTCTTCTTATCAATCCCTCGTTTCCGGCCTCCCCCCCTCCCTGCCCTTTCCCCCTTTGCTCCCATTGCCCCCCCCCCTCCCTGATTTCCCTTTGAAACCACAGTGCCCACATCTTTTTCCCCCGGGCCCTTGCGCTGGGTGAGGACCCGTCCATGTCGTTTCCCCCCCCTTGACTCTTGCGGGAGCTACCCTCTACTACATTTCTTCTGAAACCCAATTTCTTGATGGACCTCCACCACCACATTGCCTCTTTCGAACCCTCCTAAGTCTTCCTTACCCCGCTTTGTTCATCCCTCCCTTGTCATTCCTGAATCACATCACTTTCCACCCCAATCTCCGACTCTTCCAAAAAATCCTTAAAACAGCCTCCAAAATCCCGTCCTGAGCTGACTCTGCATTATCTAACGGCCTGTCTGACGGCGATTTCCCCTCCCCCCCCGTTTCCACTGGTAGTGTAACAAACGTCTCCAAAACCACCTCTGCCCTGTCGACCTCTCACTCCATAGGCCTGTACCCCGGCTTTCCACTTCACCCTCTAACATCCGTGGCTTCTAATGGCGTATCCACAGAGGCTGTTTCCTGACGCCTCGGCTCCTGTCTCCTGGGGCATTGTGCCACCATGTGCTCATAAGAGTCACATAAACGGCACGTCTTCCTCTGCCCCCATAGTGTACAAAAACCTGTGTTCTATGGTTACGCAATGTAACATATGATTGGTATCGGTCTTCTCAGGGTCATTTTCAGTGTGCAGGATCCTTCCGGCATCCCCTCATAAGGGCCGTCCCTCCACATTCCATGCTCGTCGAATTACAGTTCCATAACCACTGAACACTTCTTGTAAGCTGTATGCTGTTGCCTCAAAAGGTACATTCCTTACCTTCACCCAAGTAAATACTTAGACACATCATGCAAGCATACTTCCACTGCCGAATTGATGCTCATCCGTCGTTCTTGAAATTCATCTACGATGGTAGAGTAGAAGTCAGCCTCATGAACTTCACGAAGACCCTTGACATTCCATTCAATGCCACACCATACAGCTCTTCATTGGGGATGCCATAACAGTCCCTGATATGCTTGGCAGGAGAACGTTCATCGTGTCGTTGCTTAAAGATCCTCTAACCAGCTGAATGCAGACTGTATTTATGCGCCGGTACAGTCGGTCCGCCATCTTGGTGCTAATACTATGTTTTCCTCACCAGGTGGCGTGCAAGAGAACCAGTAGAAGCGTCCTCTCTCCCCGCAGGTCGAGAGACGAATGCTCAGTCTAAAAAATATAAATGGATTAATAGAAATGTGAAGGATCATTTACGCTGAAAATGACGTTGAGGCAGTCAATTCCATCATACGTATTTATGGAGGTCTTCCGAACGCAGGTCTACGTGTACTACTCAGGGCAGCGGAAGACTTGCAGATTATGTGGTTCTTTTGAACATATGGCGGCCCAATGCTATAAAAAAGCTGGACGGAGGGAACAGGAACCAGTGATCTTACATCAGAGGAATGCTCTAGAGGTGTCGGAGAAAGGAGTAAGGCCAAACAAGATTCCTTGCCGATGGAGTGACGAAGTGGACAGGGCTGAGGCGACTATGGAAGAAAGTGTAACACTATCAGTTGATAAGGGACAGACGACATCGACGTCTGATGAGGAGGGTACGGGCCAACAGGATGGCTTGCTGGAGGAAGTACTTAGTTCTTTTTGCATGACGTTGAAGAGGGACAGGTGGATGAAGGGTGTAACCTGGTGCAGGCAACTGTGCAGCAAGATAAGGAGGTTAGGAATACTGTGTGCACTAATGTTAATGTGCACAACGTTGTGGCAGAGGTCCATAGGGCAGAAAAGACAGGTGACGAGGTGTGTGGGGAGGGGAGTTCTCGTAAGAGAACTGCAGGAACGTCTGAGATGGACGATGTTCTTACTCCAGGACAAAGAACAGGAGTAAAATCTTGGAGAAAGGATGTATGTCATAAGGGGAAAGAGGGAAGGGGTAATGTAGGGTTTATTGGTTCTAGGGATAATGAAGGGATAGGGGGGGTGAATAAGCAAGCTGGCAAGAAAGATGCCATACAGCAGGACGGTATAGGAGGGTGTGTGCCAAGAAGAAAGGGTAAACCACCACTTTTAAAATAATTCACGATAGTAACTGTAAATGTAAATGGATTGAAGAATGAAGTGAAACGAGTATGGATGGAATGGTTTTTGAGGAGATATAATGTGGATGTATGCTTTATACAAGAACATAATTATAAGATAGGCTGTGCTTTGGCATTAAAGGGTTATAAATTGTATGTAAGTGGGTCTGTTAGGTTAAAAGGGGGAGTGGCAGTGGCTGTGAAGGAAAATAGTCCCTTACGTATTATAAAGTGGGAAGAAGGGGGGGGAGGGTAGTGAGGGTGGATGGTGAGTGGGGAGCATCTAGAGTATGTTTCATTGGGGTTTATATGCCAGCAGAGAATATAATCAAAGTAAAAGAGGATTTTGTGAGAGAACGTTTTAGTGTATTTTTTAAGGAGTTTACCTCTAGTAACTGTAATTGGGGGGGACTGGAACTGTGTTATAAGGGGGGGGGGACGTGGAGCCAAGGGGGGCGGGTTGTGTATTACGGTCGTTACGCAATGTTTTACAGGATGCAGGGGTGAGGGACGTGGAGGGGAGTGGGGCTTGGAGAGTGGATTACACTTTTGTTAGGAGAAATTATTCAGCGAGGTTTAGATAGGATTTATATAACGGAGCAGTTAGGGTAGGAGGGGTAAAAACAGTGGACGTAGGGTTTTCGGATCATAGGGCAGTTTTGGTAGAACTGGATTGGGAGGGAGTGGTAAAGGTATATTCAAGTTTCTGGAAGTTAAATGCAAGGTTGGTGAGGAGTGAGGTGTGGTGAAACGCAAGAGTTTGAGAGACTGGTGGGGACAATTGTGGAGGGCAAGGGATGGGGGTAGGAGAGTATTTTGGATTGGTGGGAAAAATAGGGCTAAACCTGGTATCGCGGGGTTTTATAATATTTAAAGGAAGGGAGGAGAGCGAGGTGGAGGTACGGTTTACAGAATTATTTGGAACAGCAGCTCAATGAGTGTTACGCAAGAGATGAGGAGAAGTCTTTTGAAGAAAAATATCAGGGCTTAAAGAGGGAGACTAAGGGACATACATAATGAAAGATTTGATGAATTAAGGGTAAGGGCAGGTATGGATGCCGTGCTATGGGGAGATAAACCGTCGGGTAGTGTGTTAGAATTTTCGCATTAGACAACAGGATCCACTATCATACTTTTAGAGGTTAGTGACGATTTGAAGGTTATACTAAGGGGCAAATGTTGGTGACAACTGAGGGGATAAGTAATTATGCGGACTATTGGTTTAAAAGGAAATGGGAAAAAGGTAATTTGGAGATAGTTAATAAAGACAGAGGAGGGGTGAAGGTCTTTGGGAAAGGGGGGGAGGACAGAGGGGATTGGAGGGAATAATAGTATGAAGAGTGAAAAGCAGTGTTCAATTTAAGTAGGGGAAAGCACCGGAATTGATGGGCTTTCCAATGATTTTACAGAGTGCATTGGGAAACCATAAATGTTTGTTTGGTTCAGTATTGAATTGTATGCTGAGGAAGGAAATTGGGAACGTCACAGAGGACGGGTGTGGTCGTGCTTGTAAAGAAAAAAAGCGAGGGGAGAACACTGAGCACGTACAGGGCCATATCTTTAATGTGTACGGATTATAAGATTTTTGCGAAGATTTTAGGGAACAGGATGAAGAAGGTAATAGGTGGTATGGTGCACAAGGGTCAGTTGGGAATTCCGGGTCGTAGTATGAGGGATGGACATAGTCGTATTAGGGAATTTTTGCAGGGTTGTAAGGGAGGTGGAATTTTTGGGCATTGATTGGGAGAATGCTTATGACGGTGTGAATAGAGAGTACATGGTTGACACTTTAAGGCTTATGGGTTTTGGGGAGGAATAGTAAAATGGGTGAAGACCTTGTATGCAGAAGCTACGATTCAGGTGCAAATTAATGGTAGGTTGGGTAGGTGTTGAAAATGGAGAAAGGTTTGAGACAAGGGTGTCCTATGTCTCAAATTCTGTTTGCATGTATGCAACACCCGTTTTATGAAATGGTTGAGGAAAGCAACAACGTTACAGGAGGAGGGGTCGGGGATCACAGAGGTAGTTGGTTATGTAGATGACACAACAATACTGATCAATGATGTCGAAGGTTTGCGAAAGGTGGAGAGAGTAATGAGGTTTTTTGGAGAGGCGTCAGGCATGCGTGTCAACAGGGCTAAATCGAAATTATTAGAGATAGGAGATTGGGTGGGGGGTAGAATGGGGGTGGAGTTTGGATGGGATGTGACTGAACAGCTGAAAATTTGTGGGATTATCTATATGGCAGATGAGCAAGAGGCTAGACGGAGGAATTCAGATTGGTGGGAGAGAAAGTTGTACAACGGATTAGGAACCTTAGAGCGAAGGATGTTACTCTAAGCAAAGGGCAATAATAATAAATTCATTGGTTTATAGTAAAGTGTGGAACGTGGCAGTGGTGTATCCTTTACGGGAACAGGAGATAAAGGAGATACAGAGAAGGGTGCTTCGTTATATATGGGGTTTTGGACGAGCATGGCTAAGTAAAGAGGTGGTTATGACGAAGGTGCGCAGAGGGGGAGTAGGGCTTTTGATGCTAGGGCCGAGGGTAAGGCCATGTATGTTAAACAAAAGTACGTAAGGGAGGGGGGGGGTAAAAGGGGTGAGGGTTGGGAGGGTAATGAGGGATGTACGACGTTGGTGGGGAGGAAAGGACTTGATGGAATGTGAGAATATGCTAAGGGTTATGTTAGTAATAGGTGAGGTAAAACAGCTCAAGGTGGGAAGGTTAGTAGAGATGAGTAGGAAACAGAAGTGATGCAGGGGTGGCGGTATACCCTTTGTATGATTGGGGTACGATTTGGCATGATTCCAGAAACTTAGATTAATGCCTAGGGTAAGGGAGTTAGTTTATAGGTTTGTAATGGGGATTTTAGCGTCAAAGCAGGCTTTGTGTGTGATGGGTTTGGTAAAGGAAGCGAAATGCGAACATTGTGAGGAATCGGAAACAGCTTTTCATGCCGTATATTTTTGTAGGGAGTTGGGGCAAGTACGGGTGGTGGCTGGCTAGAGTCTTCAAGTTAATGGGTGGGGGCAATGTAGAGATCTGCGTGCCCTAACTTTAGAGGTAAGGGGGGTGTCTGAGAGTTGTAAAGAGAGCCATTCTGTACATTGTGACAGATTTCTTGTTTTATTCCTGGGGCTTGAAGGAAAAAGGCGGGGGGATTAGGGTAAGGGCTATTGCGGCAGGAATTTATCGCACGGTATGCAGAAATAAACTCATTTATGGTAACAGGTGGGCAACTGCGTTCCCGGAGGCATATAGAAATATAACGGTAAGGGGACTCAGTAATTTGGCTACTTAAGTACTAAGGGACCATTTTCCTTTTCTAGAGCGAGTTATGACCATACTGAAGGATATGTAAATGTGGTAGGATTGTCATGAGAGTTGTATGGGAGGGATGACATGTCAGATGTGGTGTAATTGGAGAGTTTTCTTGTGTGTGAATGTTTTAGTTTAACCATGTGTTGAAAGACAAGAGGTCATTGATGAACATAGTTTTAATAAGTTAAATGATCTTTGTCAGTGAGACGACTACAAGAAGGAACACTCAAAGCATTGTTAACACTGATAATAATGTGCTATGTAACATGAGTGTGTATCTTTGTTATTTTAATAGTGTGTTTAGTTTCTCTGTGGTAAGGTGTGGAAATGGCTATTTTGTCACCTTTATTATATTGTAATTTTTGAGGTGTTTAGTATTATGTCTTTGTGTATAAAGTTTAATATACAATATTAATGAGTGTGCAACGAATTGGATTATATGAGAATGTCTTTGTTTATAATGTTTCATATATAATGTAAATAAGTGTAACATTCTTAGGATAATATTACCTTTTGTGTTATAAAATACTGGCTGTATTTTATGGATATAATAAACCCACCTGTATGTTCAGGTGTGGGCTGTTTTTAGTTACATGTATGTTGTGTGTGCTGGTTGGGCACTTTGGAGGGGGAATTAAGCATTTACAGTTGAACGTGTTTTTCTTATGTATAAGTTTAGTGCTGGGATAAGGAATGTGAAGTTGTTTGTTTTTATTATTTAATGGATTATGTTTCTTTGTTTATGTAACCTAAATATAGCACAAATGTATGATATGTATTGTGTTTTTTAAATAAAATAAAAAAAAAAAAAAAAATATTATGTTGCAAGCATTTCGAACTCAAGTATATGTAACATATGCGGGGCAAAGTCGTACGTGTCGGCTGTGTGGATCGTATGACCACATAGGGCACAGTGTGGTAAGGGGTCGTGGGAATCTCCAAATTTTTCCAAAACAGAAACAATGGGAAAGAGGTCGGGGAAAGTTGGGGGAAACGAGAACATTCTTAGGGCTCATCCGTCTCTAAAAACGGTCATCTTGGAGTGATAAGGGTAAAAAAAAGCGCAGGGAATGCTTTGGGGGGGATGCAAAACAGCGAAAAGAATACCGTCACTGGGACTTAAATAAAGATTTGAAGAGACTCTGCCCACTAGGGGGAAAAAGGGAGGTTTGTAGGGGCCCCGTTTTTTAGTAAAGGGGACGGGAAAGGTTTTTTTGGGGGACGAGTCGATCGTAAAACCGTGGGGGAGGATCCGGGGGAAATTTTTGGGGAAACCCGGTTAAAACAATCATGGTGAGGCGACGGATGAGCATTGAGTCTAGTGTGTCGAAATGGAGGGTTTAAATGTAGGGGAAGTGGAGGGCACCCACTTTTTGTACTAAAAAAATTTCCCCAATGCGGGTGGAGGGAAAGGAAAACGCAAAAGGAACTCGGCCCCCATCGGGACTCAGACGCCCGTGCTTACTCCTCCCCCAAAGGGCCCAAAGGAAAAAAGTCTTGGGGGGAATGTCCCAGAGGCAGGGAAACAGTGAACCCAAACGAAAAAAGGGGTTTTATCAAAGGTGGTTCCCAAAAAAGGGGGGAGGGATAGAGGGGGGGGTTAAAAATGTATAATTTGAAAAGGGTCTATCCCTAGAACAAAAGGGGGAAAACCCCTTTAAATTTGATTTTAAGGGTTTTTGGGACAATAAAATTAAGGTTTGGAGTTTCTGGGGGAAGCGAAGGGTTTAATAAATTTTTTTGGTTTGCTTTCTAGATGTGGATGGGGTTTTATTTACCCAAGAACCCCAATTACAAAATTGGATATGAGTTGGGAAAAGGGAATGGTTATGATGTGTATATGGAATATGCAAACGGGGTTTTAAAAGGGGAGGCGTCGCCATTTGGAAAAGGAAAAATTAGCCTTTTTGTAGTACGCCATAGAAAAAGGGGGGGGGCGAGGGGAGAGTGATTAGGGGGGGGAGGGTTTTAGGGGGTTTTAGAGCACACAAAAGTTTTGTTGTGTATATGGGGGGGCCGAGGGAGTTGTACGATTTTAAAACCCTCATTTTGTAAAAGATGTATTAGTTTATTATCTACGTAGTTTCCCAAATGTAGGAAAAAAAGGGGGCGACTGGATTGTGAAATTTAGGGACGAAAAGTTGTGGGAGCCTCGGGGAGCGGGTTGTTGTTTGGGAAATTCCCTGGGGATTTATTGACGAGGGGGGGTTTTAATGGAGGGTGTGTGGGGGGGGGGTGGCTTGGTTTGGGGGCCTTCCCTTTTTTTAGCCCGGGATTATGCGGCGGGGGGAAGTTTTGGGGATAAAAATGTACGTTTTTAAATGCGATTACGGGTGCGGAGATTGGAATGTGAAAATGTTTTTTTTTTCGGATCAAAAAGGGGAGTTGTAATGGATGTAGATATTGGGGGGTGGGGCCTTTGGGAAGGGGTCCATTTTTTGGAAATTAAATGTAAAGTTTTTTGAAGAGGGAGGAAAAAAGTTTTTTTGTTTTTTGGGGGCATTGGGGGGAACGCCTTGGGGTTTTAAAAGCCCCTGGAAAGGGTTTTGGGTTTAAATTTGGGTTTGGGAAACGATAGCCAAAAAAGCGAATTAAGGAATATTATATTATTCAAGGAGTGGATATGTCAGTTACCAATAGGTTTTCCCAACGATTTTAGGGGGGGCAGTTGGCGCCCTGCTTTTGTAAAAGGGCGAATGAATTACCCTGTTAAAAAAAAATTTTGAAAAAAATTTTAAGGAGAAACTACGAAATTTAAAAAAAACGAAAGGTTTGAGGGGGGGAAAGGGCTTAAGGGGGGAAATCGAAGAGGTTTTTTGGGGGAGATGGGCCCGTGGGCCCGTGTGTGTTGAGGAATCAACACGGGACGTCCCCAAAAAAATGGATTTTAATGGGGTTGAATGTTCAGGTAGGTATGCGGGGTTTATAGAGTGAACCCGGGATTTTTGGACAAAGGGCGGGGGGTAATGAGGGGGGTATATAGATGTTGGGGTTAAAAATTAAAAACGAAAGTTTTGGGAAAATAAGTAAAAATTGCATTGCAGTCAATCGGTGGGTTTGTGTGTTGTGAGAGGGAGGGAAACATGATCGTTTGATGTTGGGGGGGCCGGTTTAAGGGAGTGTGGGGGGACTTGGGGGGGGTTTATTGGGGCGCAATTGGGAAAAAGGCGCCAGGAATTGAGGGGTTGCCCAGCGCCCTTTTATCTTAAAAATTTGGGAAAACTTTTTAAAGGGGGGGTTTTTTGGGTTTACGTTTTTTAATATAATGAAGCGGGATGGGGGGTTTTTAGGGGGAACCCCAAACAAAGGTTGGCTGTGGTCGCCCTAGTTCCTAAAGGGGGACCCAAATTAAGGGTTTTTTAAAGATTATGTGCAAATCTCTTTAAATTATGGGGTTTGACAAAAAAAATTTTTGGGAAAAGGTCTTTGGCTAACGAATAAAAAAAAAACCCCGGGGCAGAGTGTTGAAAAAGGGGACAAAATGGGGGGGCCGGGCGGGTTTCTATTATGAAGGTAAACGGTATGTTTAAAAAATTTTTTTGAAGAAAGAGAAAAGGATTGGGAAAGGGGGGGGGGTATTGGCTATAGATTGGGAGGCGGCCCTGATAGTGTGGAACGGGGGGGACGTTTTGGAAGATCATGAGAGGGCCGGGGGTTTTTTTTTTGGGTGCGGAAATTATATCAGGGCCCAAAATTTAAAGTATCAGGAGGAAACCTTGCGTGTGCGGTGAATGGGGGTTTGGGGAGATCGAATTCAGAGGGGAAGGGGGGGTTTGCGCCCAAGGTTGCCCCCTTTTCCCAAAAAATTTTTTTTTTTGTTGTTTTAAAGACCCCTTTTTATGGGGGAAAAGGGTTTTTTTGGAAGCAAAGGGAGGGTAATGTAAGGGGGGGGGGGGCGGGCTTTTGTTGGATATGTCGACGTTTCACGATTTTGGTAAAGAAAAAAACTTGGATTTGATTGGGTTTAAAAAGTTAGTGAAATTTTTTAAAAAGGCTACTGGTATGCGATAAAACATTGGGGGAAAAAAAAAGTATATGAATTTTGGGGAAAAAGGGTCATGAGGAGGGAAAGGGGTTGCGGGGAAAGGGGGAAAAAGGGGTTTGGACCAAATAAAGATATGTGGGATCGTTTATTTTAAATGATTTCAAGTTCCCAACAGCAAATAAATTCCGTGGTATCGTTGTTTAGGGGTTCGAAGCCCCTTTCCAGTGGTTTAAAAAGCTGCAATTTTAAGTTTGCAAAAAAGGGGTTTTTTTTACAACAAAGGGGCTATTATTAGTAAACTATGGCATGTTAGGGTTTAATATTTCCGAAAATTCGTTGTAAAGTTAAAAAGGCTAAAAAAAAGTTTTTTTTTAGTTTAAATTTGGGGAACAGGGAGCGAATGGTTAATTTGAGCGGTTGTCAACCCCCGGTTGGCCGTTGGAGGGCTGGGTCTTATAGATGCAAAAAAATGGGATAAAAGTATGTATTTTAAAAAAATTTTATAAGGGGGGAGGGGGGGGGGTGAAAGGAGACGGTCTTCATAGGATACATCAGGTTTATGCGCGGGGGTTGGGGGGGGGGTGGGGATTTTCAGATGGGCGGGCAATTTTTAAAGGGTTTTTTTATAAAGTGAGGGATCCTTTACATTTTTAAATTGAGAAATCTTGTTTGGGCGAGGGGAAAGGGGCTTTTGGTGCGGCGGTAGAAGGAGTTTTCCCATGTAGATTGGCAAAAATTTTTTGGGGGCGTTTTTAAAAAAAATTGCGTTTTTAAAAACCCAAAGGGCAGAGAAATTTTTTGTATTTGATTTTTACTGGAATATTGCCGTAGGAATGGTTTTTTTCTATAAAAAGGAAAAGGGAAAAAGGATGGGGAATGCAAAGGGTTGTGGTGGATTGGCGACTATTTATCATACGGTTTTTTTTTTGCGATTGTTTTTAAAATTATAAGGGTTTGGGTGGGGAAAAGGGTTTTTAAAGGGTTTTTTTGGGGGGGGGGCTTTGAAAGGGCTTTAGGGTTTTAAGTTTTTGTTAACTTGGGGGGAAAAAAAAGGGTTTAGAATGCGATTGGGGGATATGAAATTTCGGGTTTTTATATATATGAAAGTGGGCTATGGGGGAGGCGGCTGCGTTTCAAGAATTAATGCTTTTGGGAGAACTTTTTTTTAGGAACCCCAGTGTTTGGAATAAAGGGGGGTTTTTAGGGGGGATGGGGAGAGAAAATTTTAGTGAGGGTTTTAAAATTTCACATTAAGGGATTTATGGGTTTGCCCAAAATGGGTAAGGGGGGAAACCCAAAGGGCTTTTTTTCCTTTGACATGGGTGTGAGCATGGGAGCTGTTTTTAAGGATGTATAATTGATTTTTTATATTAGAGGAAAAATGGGTTTTGCCCCAAGGGTTTTTGGAAAAAAAAAAAGTTTTCATTTAGAAAATGTGTTTTCCAATAACGATTGGGGAAAATTATCCATTTTTCATGCATAAATCATTTCAAGGGGAAATTTTGATGAAAAATTTTTAAAAGACTCAAAAAATGTTTTTAGATGTCTTTAATGATTTTGATTCCCAAATTTTAAATTTTTTAAAAAAAAAAAAAAAAGTTTTTCCCCAGATAAGTAGGGGTTTTTATTTTTTGTTATATTTTATGCTGTGTTACAGTCTGCTTTTTTAGTAATATTATATTACATGTAACTACTTGAATTTTTTTTTTTTAGTTCCGCCCGAGAGTAAAATTTCACATCGTAGTTTTGGGTTTTTTTTTTATTTGGAAAGTTTTTATTTTTGACTTTTTTGTATTTCCCGTTTCCTTCTTTTTATCCCCAAATACCTTTGTATGTTAAGTTTTTGTGATAAACGCCCTAAATTTAATGTTTTTTGGGATCGTTGGGGCTCTGTTTTAAACACCTGAGATCTTAGATTTTGTCTCGCATACGTGTGTGTTTACAGGCAAAAAAAACCTCAACCCATGGGGTGCTTGTGTAATTTTGTGTCATTGTGCGTGTTTAGTTGTTTTTTATATCTCTTGTTTTTTTGTACAATCTTTATAATTTTTCCCGTGTTTTTATGTTTTGTATAAGTAAAACCTTTTTAGAGATGTTTTTTTAACAAAAAAAACAATTCATTAATGATTGTGTAGAGTGTGAGGGGGTGTATATTCACGTAATATTCGGTGGTTTGTGTGGTGAGAGTGTATTACCATTGTAAAAATACAGTGTTTTTGTGGGTGAGATGTATTAAACCCTTGTAAAATCAGTGTGTTTGTGTGAGAGTGTATTCCATTTTTAATATACAGGGGTGTTGGTGTGTGGGGAGTGTTTTACCCTTGTAATTACGGTGTTTTTGTTTTGTGAGAGGGTATTACCCTTGTAATATTTCAGTTTTGTTGTGTGTTTAAAAGTGTATTACCATTGTAATTTTTTCAGTGTGTGTGTGTTGTTATTTTCCCCCTGTGCAAATTTTGGTAAACAATATTACCACTGTGCAGTATGGTATCAATATTTCCACTGTGCCGTATGGGATCAATATTACCCCTGTGCATTTTGGTTCAATTTTACCACGGGGCGTATGGTATCAATATTACCAAGGTGGGAGGATGGTATCAATTTACCACTGTTTCAGTATGGTTTTCCCTTTTTACCTGTGCAGTATGGTATCAATATTACCACTGTTTCAGTATGGTATCAAATTACCACTGTGCGTAGGGGTTTTAAAATTAACTGTGCGTTATGGTATTTAATTTTACCACTGTGAGTATGGGATCAAAAATTAAACCCCTGTGCAGTATGGTATCAAAATTTTCCCCCTGTTTCCGTATGGGTTTTAATATTACCCCCTGTGCAGTATGGGACAATATTCCCCCTGTGGGAGTATGGTATCAATATTCAATTTTGCAGTTTTGGTTTTCAATAAATTTCCACTGTTTCCCGTATGGTATCAAAAAATTACACTGTGCAGTATGGTATCAATTTTTACCCTGTGCCCGGTGGGATCAATATACCACTGTGCAGTATGGTATCAATATTACCACTGTGCAGTATGGTATAATATTACCCCCCTGTGCGTATGGGTTTAATAAATTAAACCCTGTGCAGTATGGTATCAATTTTTTACCACTGTGCAGTATGGTATCAATATTACCACTGTGCAGGGGATGGTATCAAAAATTACCACTGTGCAGTATGGTATCAAAATTACCCCTGTGCAGTATGGGTATCAATATTACCCCTGTTTCAGGGATGGTATCAATATTACCTGTCAGTATTTGGGATCAATATTAACCCCGGGTTAAGGGAACAATTTTCCATTGCCGTAATTTTTTTTGTCTTGGGATCAATATTAAAATTTTTCCTATTGGGATCCCCTTTTAAATTATAAAGGAAAAAAAATGTAGATGGAATATTTCCCGGAGAACAAAAAAGTTGGGTAAATTAAAACTGTTTCCAAAATTTGGATCTTTTAATTTAGGGAAAAAAATTCCACCGGGGGTTTATCATTAATTTCCCCGGGGATTTTTCAATTTAACCCTTGGGAGACCTATTCCACCCTTTGGACAAAATTATTTCCACCTAGGGAAACTTTAAACCCCTTTCCTGGTTTTCATATTTTAAAGGCTTTTTCTTTTCCACTTGGGGTATTTTTTTCCCCTGTGGGATGGACCCCAAAATTTTTTCCCCGGGGGGTAGGACTATTACCCAAAATCCTTGGTTTTTTTACCCTTGGGTATGGACCAAAATCCCCTTTTTGGGGAATTTTTTCCCTTCATTAAAAATTTTCCCAATTTCACTGTGCAAATTATCAAATTTTCCCTTAAGAAAAAAAACATCAGCAAAAATTAACTGTGTCAACTCCCATTTAGTATTTGATTCTCCATAATTTAATTCCACCTCATTCCCCAACACCCAGCATTTACTTCTTTTACAACCCCATCTATAAATATATTAAACAACCATGGTGACATTACACATCCCTGTCTAAGACCTACTTTTACCGGGAAATAGTCTCCCTCTCTTCTCTACACACCCTAACCTGAGCCTCACTATCCTCATAAAAACTCTTTACAGCATTTAATAACTTACTACCTACTCCATATACTTGCAACATCTGCCACATTGCTCCCTATTCACTATCATATGCCTTTTATAAATCCATAAATGCAGTGAAAACTTCCCTACCTTTATCTCAATACTGTTCATACATACGCTTCAATGTAAAACCTTGATCTACACATCCCCTACCCACTCTAAAGCCTCCTTATTAAAAATGCACTAGATAAGTGCACACAATGGGAGGTCTGATTGCAGTAAAATTTGCTAATAAAGAAAGGCTCCTACCTTAATCATGTGATGAATGTTGTGGATCTTATCACCTCTGTGTTGCTGCTGCAGGAACTGCTCAACAATGCTCATGAAGCATTGTCCTCATCGCCCCGAGCCGTGTGGACGAGCTGCGCAGACGCTTCTGTTTGAGTTTGTTTTGCGCCGTTTACCTGATTGAGCTGCCCCTAGCGTTGGTTGGTGGAAACTTTATTTTCTCCAACATGGCGCTGAATAGCAGAAGAAGAATCAACACTGTCTGCATTGAGATGATCCGTGGTGCTGTCACAGGATCCAACATGGATTTATTATTACCAGCGATCATTCGCGATACCTATGGTATAGCAAATGAGGAGATATGTGGTGTCGCATTAAATGGAATGACAAGAATCTTCGTTAAATGACGTCTGCACAAGTCTAGGAGGCAGTGGTCGACAAGTATCAGGAGACCATCATACGGTTAATACAGCTGTGTCGGTGAGACTTCATGATGTATTTTCGACATTACACCTGGGTGAAAATCAGGAATGTGCCTTTTGAGGCCGACTGGATTTTGATATTACCAGTGAAAACTTGCGTACTTTATGGGGAAGGTTAAGTAGCAACAGCAGGGTAAGATGGGCAAACTGGACAGTTTGCAGGTGCGCTGTGGAATGGAGGGTTACCAGTTTATAAATGAATCTCGACACCCTATTCCTTCATATATTGTGTTGAAAAGATATTAAGGACTAAAGTATATGTAAACGTAGCGGCGGCAACAACGTACGTGTCGGGCTATGTTGGGTATATGACTCCACAATCGCGGCGCAGTGTGGGGAAGACGAAGCGGTATCCCGGCCCACATCCAGCAACGGGGAAACAGCAGCAACAGCCAGCAAGTGGACGTGGTTGGCGATGAGCACGGAGAACAGTTATTGCACTACTAAAACCCAGCCCCAACATAGGTTGTCTGGAGTGAGGATGCGTGGACAAAGAAATGGAGCTCGATTCGCCAATATGTAACGCTGATACGGAGAGGTGTAGGGGAGTGAGGAAGATTCTCCAGTCATTGGACAAACTATAAGGTTTTTGAGGAGGAGACTAACTAATATGGGTGGAAGAAGTGGCGGCGTCTTTGGTAAAAGGCGTGGATGACTTGTTAGAGGGAATCGGTCCTAGATCAGGTGGAAGACACCAGGCTTAGTTCTGTGGAAGGCTGTGAATGATGGTTATGGCAGAAGATGACGGTTTGTCGTCGATTGAGAAGACTAAAGGATTGATGGAAGGTGCATGCAGTAGAGGTGGGAGGTGCTCAGGACGGTGCTTCAGATTGTCAAAATGCGGTGGGAGGGTGGGACACGGGAAAGAGGGGAAAACTGAAGCATCATTGGATCTGATGATGTGCTAACTCCTGCCCAACGCCTGGGAGAAAAAGGCTTGGGTGAGGTACAGAATTGAGAGGGAATTGGTGAACCAAAGGATCAAGGTGATTTGCAAAGGTGATTCCCAACAATGGGGGGAGGACAGAGGATGTTGCCAAAACGAAGCTGCGGGTAAAGTCAATGCCGGGGACAAAAGGGAAAACTCCATTTGTTGAATTCAAAGTGTTTTAATATAAATATTAAGGGTTGAGAGCTGAGAGGAAGCTTAAGTGGTTTTAATGAGTTTTTGGTGAGACTTGGGGGGATGTGGTTATCTTACACGTGAAATAATTTTAGGCCTGGTTATGAGTTGGATATGAGTGGTTATATGTGTACATGGATACATGCGACCCGTTTGAAGGTGGGGCTGCCATTTTGGTAAAGGAAATCTAGCACGTTTATAGTAAGGCGTAGTGAAGGAGGGGAGGGGAGGGTAATTAGATTGGATGGAACTTGGGGTACGGTTCCCATTAGTTTAGTATGTGTATATGGTCCGGCTGAGGGTGACAGTGAGTATTAAAACTAAATTTTGTCGGGACAGTATGGTCTATTTTTTACGTGGTTACCGAATGTGGCAATAATAGGAGGAGATTGGAATTGCGTGAACGTTCGTAAAGATGTGGAGCCCAGAGGTGCGGGGTGTTGTTGGGAATATTGGGGGATACTATTGACCGGGTGGGGTTAAAGGTGTGCTGTGGGGGGGAGGGATGATTAGAGCATACCGTCATTAAACGAGGTTATGCAGCGAGGTAGGACCGAATGTACGTGCCTTGTGCGGTTACTGTGCGGAGGGTGGATGGGATAGATGTGGTTTTTTCGGATCATAGAGGAGGTGGTAATAGATGTGGATAGTGAGGGGTGTGCCTCGGAGGGGTCCATCATTTTGGAAATTGAATGTAAAAGTCTTTGTCTTTTGGAACCATATGTGGGATCGATTTAGTGGCAGAAGCACAGGGGATGTTGCCATGGTTAATTGGTGGGAAACAATAGCTAAAAAAACGTATAAAGGAATATTATATTAATCGAGGGAAGAATATAATCAGTTACAATACCGGTTTTCAAAAATATTTAGAGGGGCAGTTGCGCGACTGTTATGCAAAATTAATGCAATTTATCTGTTATTGAAATTGATAGTTTGGAGGAAAAATCCGGAATTTACAAAATGAGAGTTTGATGGGGAAAGGCTTAAGGCGGGGATTGAGGAGGTTGTGGGGAGGATCGGCCGTCGGCGTGTGTGTGCGGAGTCAACACACACCCTCAATATCAATATCAATAATAATACAACATCAAACAAAGAAATTCAAACTGTCAGTACATCATTGTATGACATGGATTTTCAAATAAAATTAAAGAATACATTCATGTTACCTCAACTTTTAACAACCCTATGTCAATAATATTATATAAACCAAGACTATAATATCTGAATAATATCAAATGGAGTTCTACCTCCAAAGGTCGGGGCAAATAATAAAAAGAAACCCTTCATGATAATACCAAACAGGTACAACCCCTACCACTAACTATCTCCAGCTTAAGATCAAACTTGTCTAATGACTGAACACAAACATCCTAATCTCCTCTACTATCTGAAACAAAATATTAAAAATCCTTGACAGTCATATTCGTCACATTAACGTGTGCAAAGATTTTCAATCCTTCTCTATAAAGAAGTACCGTTATAAAGAAATACTTGATATAATTATATCTATAAAGAAAAGATAATTCACAAGGGCAATATGGAAAGTACTTTTACAGACTACATGTTAAAACTACAAAATAAAGCATCATTCTATTACTAACCGTACTTGATACAGTGTTCTTGCTTTATTTTATATTTTAAAACCCTTCTCAATGTTAATAAAAAGATTTAATGCTATTCATGGCAATTTCATTTTTGCACGTGTTCAGTACTACTTGACCTAAAACGCCATAACAGCCACTTAAGCCACCTCTCTCGATAGTGATATCAATAATATACCAACCAAATATGCAATGCAAGGCATTCCATGTATGATAATGTATCCAAGGTTACTGATCGCCAATATCAAATTTCTCTCGCAGGAACATTATACCATTCCATAAATATATGCTCTACACTATCTCACCCTCACACCAACCTTCACACTGCTAGCCTAAACCTTACACCCCCCCTCAACATAAAAGAGACTTACCCTTGCCCCACCCTGTTCCCTTAGAAGCTGTGCTACAGTTAATATTACGATATACCTATCGAAAAACTTGATTCCCATTTCCCCCCATATATTACTAGTCCTACTACTTGTTCCCTATAAAACCACGCTGCTAACGCTTTTATCCTTCAACTGCCCTGATATTCGCCTCATACCCAAGAAACTGCAAATAATCTGCCTAACATACATCTAGACTCTGCCCACTTCACTTTGCTACCCACTAACATCCATCGACAACGATCTAAGCAAAAGCACCAACTCCCCCCTCCAACAGCTATTAACCCCCGCCATCCAGACTCTCACCACTCTCCAAAAGATGAACTAAAAATACACCACATGGTATGCGTCTCCTCCTACCACTGATAAACATGTTGCCTTCTAACCAACCCCATCTTATGCAACATTATACTTAGATGCCACCAACACCATTAGAAAAACGGTTTACAACCAACTCACCTACCTTGTGGTATCTAAGCTTCACTGATACTCCCTCCATTCATGACCTCCTGTTATACATGGGGTATACTGCGGCCCCCTGCAATACAACACCTTCCCCCACGCCACAACCCACCACTGCGTTTTCCTTCAACCTTTTTACCTGCCCCACTGCATCATGATCTTATTACACTCTTCACACTTTCTCAAATCCCTACCACTCCACAGTTCTAGCATCCCTACATCAACCTATCCCCCATAAACACCCACTCACCACCACCCCCTTAGATACCTCTGCTTAATATATAATACCATTACACCCTCAGGCCCTAAGGCCAACAAACCAGTCCCCCCTTTTCACCTCCGTCATGACCACATCTTTGGACAACAGGCCCTCCACAAAACCCCCACATCAAACCTCAACACCATCTCTGTATATACTGGTATATTCCTGGCCCCCAAAGGAAACACCTCCGCTACACCCCAGACCTACTATACACCACCGAGTTAATTACCAACGCCTCTGCTGTAACGCCCACTTCACTGGCCCTCAAACCTTTTAACTTGATATAATCCCTACTCGTGAAATGCTGTCTGAGTTAATCCTCCTACATTCTGCATTGCTTCATATACCATATCCCACACACCTAATTCTGCACAAACGTCCATCCCATTTCCTCCCCAATCTCACCCCAAACCCATGTTCCTATTCCAATAAACCTAGACTTTGCCTAAAAATTTAACTTTAACCTCCTGAACATTCCCAAAACTCCTACATGACCTCTCCCACCCTTCGTAAAGCCTCCCCATCGTAACTAACACGTTGTATCATCCCACATAACTACGATGCCCCCCATACTTCCCCCACCTCCCGCAATGCGTCGTCCAAGCCTCAAAGAAAGGATGTTGCACGCATGCAAAGAGCAACTGTGACAGCGGGCAACCCTGCCTTAGTCCCTGTTCCTTCACCGACCCTCCCAGATTACACTTTACACCTAACCATCATGATAGCCCCCTCATACAGAATGCACACCCACTCACGACCCCCCCTCAAAATTCCAATTCTTTCCTACTGACCCTCAAAAAGTCCCTCTTCACGCAGGCATATGCCTGAGACAATCCATATCCAAGGACGCCCCCTCCCTGACAGTTCTCTATAATATCCTTATCACACTGTGCCCTTTATTCATAGTCCGTCCCCGGAAATCCCATACTGACCCCCATGTACGCTAATCCCAATTACACTTCTTTACTGTTCCCCAATACTTCGCAAAAATTTGTAATCGTACCATTAAAAAACAACGGACGATAATCTCCCTAACCCTCTCCTCTCCTCCTTCTTTGGCTCCAAGACAACGACCCCAGTTCTCTGTGTTTGCGCCACATTCTGCACCCATTTCAACATATTGTTCAGAACCGCCATAGGGCATTTCCTCAGTACCTCCCAATGTGCTTTTAAAAAATCATTAGGGATAACCCATCTATTCGTGCCTTCCCCTGATAACCCATTCACACTTCCCCCACCTCTTCCCCGTAATGCCTCCTCCAAACTCCCGATCCCCCTGACCCCATACCTGCGAAAACCCTAATCCCCTCTAAATGTTTCTAACCCACCAACCCTCCCATTCTCTTCCATTTCTCCGTTTAAACAATCCATCAGCATACCTACTGAATAGAATCTGTGTCAGTGAGGCCCTGTCCCCTCACATAAACCTCCCCACCCTCCACAACAATATGCGTCCGGTATTCCTCAACTGTCTGTCCTGGAATTTTCTGAGTACATACCGGATGGCTTATCACCTTTTAGTACGTCCTCCAATTGCCTGACCCTGAGTGCATCAAAACGTTCAATATGCATCTTACTAAACGACTCCTAAGTTCCCCATATCTCCTTCCACTCCCCCCTACCCCCCCCCCCGCATAACAATCATTCACTGCCCTCTAAATAATTTCTGCAATCCAAACCTCCAGAGTGCCCTTTCCCTGGCCCACTCTTCCTAATAAATTCTACAATTTTCCACCTTTGCCTGCAATCCACCAATCTAGCAATTCCACATCCTCATCCCTAGCCCTCCCAAAAGCCTTTCCACCATGGGACTGGAAAAGAATCGGACCTTGATCTCCTCCTGTAAAAGCCTCACATTTAATTTCCAATAGCTCTGCATATATTTTTTTTTTTCTTCGGATACCATCCAACCTAAGGTTCAGCCAACACTGCTCTGTGGTCTGATAAACCCCCCAAACCGGGGTCCTACTGTTTCATAGCTCTCTCCACTCCTAATCCCACTGACTCACATAAATCTATCAACCTTGCCTCATAACTCCCTGTATCTCGGTATGTCAACCTGTTACACCCCTGGACAACAACATCTACCACCCGACCATCGCACAATGCATCCCTTATAGACAAAAAAAAGAGGGAAACGAGAAAACGAAATACCAACACGACACCCCGCCCCCCTAGGTCTACGGTCTACATGCTCTAATCACACAATTCCATCAACTCCAATTATCGCTATGGCAGGTAAACCACCCCCCCCACTGAGATAATATAACAAAAACGTCACGACAAATCTGATTTTATCCTGTACATTACAATCGCAGGCATATATACTCCCAAAAAACTACCCTACTCTGCCCCCACCCCCCACCTCCCTTCCACCCGAACATCCTCCCCCCACCCCCCTCCTCCCACCCCATGCTAGCAATGGACTGGTCTCCTTTACTTAATCCCGCCACTCCGCCCCTTTAAAAAGCGTTGCATGCTTACAAACAACTTATATACTCTCAATCTCAACTCACTACCTGACTTATGGTTATGCTCCTGTAGGAAAACAAACATCAACGTCGTACCTTTTGAGGAACCACTCCAACCAGACCCTTTTTACCTCAGTTTTTAGGCCATTAGCATTTATCGTTACACACCTGAATGGTCAGGGAGAGGCGGCTTACCTCTGTGCCGCTGTGGCTTGCTCACACTTCCCTTCAAGCTGCTCACACTTTCCTTATTACTCTTTTTAATAGGACCCCTACCCCCCCTTGTCTCTCCCCCGATTTTCCCTGTACTCCCCCCTGTAGGGGATTTGCGGACCACCTCTGCCCATGCCTTCTTACTGGTCTTTGCCCAGGTGTTAAAACATCATCTAATTCAGTCAACCCCACTGGCCTCTTCCTAGAGCTGCCTACCAAAGCCACCTCTTCCTCAGGTACATCCTCCCTGTGTACCTCTGCCACTACAAGTATATCCTTTCCAGTATTCCCTGCTACTTCCGACTTCTCACTCAGCCCTTGCAATTGCTGCGTTTCACTGGTCCGTCCATCCATGTCCTCTCTACCACGGCCTCCTCCAAGAATTCCTGGAGCACTGACTCCAAGGACACCTCCTGTGTCGACTCCCCCACTTCCTCCACCACCACAGGCGTTGGAGTAGGAACTCCCTCCTCCACCGGGAGTGTGACACACGTCCCCATCTGTTCACCCTCCTTCTCCACCTCCTCACTCCATAGAGGAGTCCCAGTCTTCGCCGCCGCCACCACACTCGTTTGCTGGACGTCCTCCACCGGGGCTGACACCCCCGGGGCAACTCTACGTGCACATTGCGCCGCTATATGATCATAAGAGCCGCAAAGACGACACGTTCTCCTTTGCCCCACATATGACACATATACCTGATTTCTGGTGCCTGTCAACATGACATACGAAGGTATAGGCGTCTTGAGGGTCATCTTGATGTTGTATGACCCTTCCGGGAGGCCCTCATATGGTCCATCCCTCCATACCCCACCTCTGGCTTCATGAATGACTCCATACTTGCTAAAAACTTCCATTATACCAAACTTAGTCGCCTCAAAGGGTACATTCCTCACTCGTACCCACGTATAGTAAGTAGACACGTCATGCAAGCACACATCCATCGTCGAGTTGAGGCACATTCGGCGTTCCTGGTACTCCTCACCACACTGCTGTAGTAGCTAGTCCTCAGGAACTTCACAAATACTCGTTTCACCCCATTAAGGGCCACACCATACAGTTCCTCGTTAGGGATACCATATAAATCCCTAATAATTGCAGGAAGAACGACGTTCATCGTAGCAGGGCTCAGAGAACCCCTCAACAGCTCAATGCAGACGGTGTTAATCCTCCTGCCGGTGTACTCCGCCATGTCTGAACAGTGAAAATGGCAAAAACCAGGTTAGTGGGAGAAAAGCCCCAGTGGTGCGGCCCCCAAACGCATGCAAAAAATGTATTGGAAGATTTGTGCGTGTGAGGAAGACCCTGGCGATTCTTTTTTGGAAAGGGGGAAAAGGAGTGGAGAATGGAACTTTATCCGGGGCGCAATTAGTAAGGAAGAATTGATGGGTTCCCCGTGACTTTTATCCCCAAATTGGAGGTTTTAAAAGATTTTTGGAAGTTATTAAAATACCCTTAAGCGGGGATGGGTTTTGGGGACAGAGCGGATGGCTGTGGTCGTTTTAGTCCCAAAGGTGACCCATTAACAGTAAAGACTATTGTATTTTTTATTGGGGGGTGATTATAGTTTTTGCAAAAATTTTTAGCAAAACCAGAAAAAAAAGGGCCCTGGGTAAGTGATCGAAAGGGACAATGGGGTGCCGGGAAGGTCTTGGGGGGCATTTTTTTGATTAAAATTTTTATTAAAGAAAGATTTTTAAAATTGGGAGGGGGGGGGGGGGGGGGGTGTTGGTATAGTTTGGGGAGGGCGGTTATGATAGTGAAAAGGGAAGCGTTATGGAGATTAGAGGGGCAGGGGTTTGGGGGGAAAATTATTATGGGAAAATTAATGTATCAAGATGCTACTTGGGGGGCGGGTAAATGGGAAGGTTAGGAGAAAAAATTCAGATGAGCGGGGGTTTTAGTAGGTTGTCCCCCTTTCCAAAATTTTTTGCGTGTTTAAAGGATCCCTTTTATAGGGAATTGGGTTTATTGGAGAAAAGGGGGTTGGTGCGAAAGGGGGGGGGGGGGGGCTGGGGCTTGGGATTGTTGGGAAAAAACCGTTTTTAGTTTTTAAAGGGATTTCCCGGGGTAAAATTTTGTAATGTTTTTGAAAAGGTTCGGGATGTCAATTATAAGGAGAAAACGAAGTATATGGTTTGGGGAGGGGTTTAAAGTGGGGAATGTGAAGTAGTTGAAAGGTGGAAAAAGGGGACCAATTATGATATGTGGGGTCGTTTTTGTAAGTGATTAAGTTGCACAACAAAAAAATTCGTGGATTGTAGATGGTGTACTGAAGGCATCATTTTTTAAATTGCACATTAAATTTGATCAAAGGTATTACACGAATGTCTATTTTATGTGAACTTTGGCATGTAGCGGGAAATATATCCGATACTTCGTGGAGATACAAAGGTTAAAAAAGGGGTTTTTTGATTATTTGGGGTACTGGAAGCAAAAGGGTTAGGAAAGAGCGGTTGTCACACCCCCGGTTGGCCGAGGGGGGCTGGGTCTTTAGCTGTTAAAAAGAGGAAATGAGTGGTTTTGAAAAACATGTTAAAAGGGGAGGGGGGGGGCGAGGGAAGGCGGACTTCAAAAGATCGTAGGATATGCAAGGGGGTGGGTGGGTAGGGAGTTCAAATCGGTGAGGAATGTTACGGGTCATCATAAAAATGAGGATCCCTTTACATATTAAAATTGGGAAACCCTTTATGGGGGGAAGGGAAGGGAGTGGTGCAGTGGTAGAAAAATTGTTTTCCGATGTTGGTTTGGGAATTTGGGGGCGTTTACAAATTGTTTAAAACTAAATAGAAAAAATAATGGTTTTTATGGGGTTTTTCCGTTGGAATGGTTTTATTCCATAAGAGAAACGGGGGAGGTATGCAAGGCTTTTAGTGGATGGGGGCTTTTTCCTATTGTTTTTTTTTAATTTTGAACTAAAAGGGTTTTGGGTTAAGGGAATAAGGTTTTGGGGGGGGGGGGGGTTTTGCAGGGGTTAGGGGTTTTTGTTGAATAGGTGGGGGGCGAACCCCCCAAAGGGAGAATGTGGTAGGGTATTAATTAGGATTTATTTATATGTCTGGGGTATGGAGGAGCTAAGTGTGTGAAAGAATTAATGATTAAAAGCAACTTTTTTTAGGACAAAATGTAGAAATAAAGGGGGTGTTTTTGGGGGGAGATGGGAGGGGATTTTTTAAATGAGGGTTATGGATTTTACATTCGGGTTTACGGGAGTTGAAAAGGGAGGTAAGGGGGTGAAAGGGCTGGTTTCCTAGATTGGGCGGTTTGCATGATGAGTTTGAGAAGTTTATGAGGTAGGGGGGCAATTTTAATTTATTTGTTTTGGTGTTTCATTCAATACAGTTTTATTGGGAATTTGATTATAAATTTTATGTGTGTTTATATCAGTGTTGTATGTGGTGTGTATTTTTTGTTTTTTTGTATGTATGTGATGTATGTATGTGTGTGTATGTATGATGTAGTTTTATTTTGTTGTGTATGTATATGTATATTATATATATTTTTAAAATATATATATATTTATATATATTTTATATATTTTTATTATATATTATATGTAATGTATATGTTATGTGTATGTATATGTATGTATATGTTGTATTTTATGTATGTTTACTTTTTTGTATTATTTAAAGGTTTTTTTGAACATTTTCAAAGATTTTCAAAACTATTTTTTATGGATTATGATTTTTTAAATGTGAAATGTCAAAATGGTTTTTTTGTTTAGTTTAATTTAAAATTTTTTTTGTAAGACAATTTATTTGGTGCCAAAAGAAGATAGTGGTTTTTATATATTTGGTATTGTTTTTTTTTTTTAAATTTTTTAGGGGGG
>NC_069433.1:53485-133734 GCF_026875155.1 Cherax quadricarinatus
TTTTTTTTAAATTGCCATTTCCCACTGAGGCAGGGTGACCTAAAAATCTTTCATTTTCTTTTTACATTTAATAATTTATACAGGAGGAGGAGTTACTAACCCCTTGCTCTTGCATTGTAGTTGCCTCTTATGATGCACATGGCTATGAAGGGAGGATTCCTCTCCATTTCCCCATGAAAATACACGTACATTTTTTTTTAACACATTGGTCGTTTCCCACCAAGGCAGGGTGACCCAAAACGAAAGAAAAACCCAAAAAGAATGAAAAATACTTTCATCATCATTCAACACTTTCACCATCACTCATACATAATCACTGTATTTGCAGAGGCGCTCAGATACGACAGTTTAGAAGTCCCTCCAAACTGCCAGTATCCCAAACCCCTCCTTTAAAGTGCAGGCATTGTACTTCCCATTTCCAGGACTCAACTCCAGCTAACCGGTTTCCCTGAATCCCTCCACAAAATATTACCCTGCTCACACTCCAACAGCTCGTCAAGTCCCCGCTCATGCATGCTTGCTGGGAGACCAAGCCTCTTGTCCACAAACCTTCTTTACTCCCTCCCTCAAACCTTTTCGAGAACAACACTTACCCCGCCTTCCTCTACAGATTTATACGCTCTCCAAGTCATTCTACTTTGTTTCATTCTTTCTAAATGACCAAACCACCTCAACAACTCCTCTTCAGCCCTCTGACTAATACTTTTAGCAACTCCACACTTCTTAATTTCCACACTCTGAATTCTCTGCATGATATTTACACCACACATTGCCCTTATACACGACATCTCCACTGTCTCCAGCTGCCTCCTCGCCACAGCATTTACAACCCAAGCTTTACACCCATATAAGTGTGTTGGTACCACAAACTTTCATACATTCCCTTCTTTGCCCCCATGGATAACATTATATTTACTATTTTGTCTCCACAGATACCTCACTGCAAAAATCATCATTTTACCTTCATCAGTTCTATGGTTAACCTAATCTTTCATAAACCCATCTGCTGACAAGTCAACTTCCGAATATCTGAAAACATTCACTTCTTCCATACTCCCTCTCTCCGATGTGATATCCAATTTTTCTTTATCTAAATTGTTTGATAACCTCATTACCCTACTCTTATCTATGTTCACTTCCAACTTTCTACCTTTACACACCCTCTGTACATATATACTGTATATGAGCAGACTAATGCAGGAGGGGACACACTGTATGATGAACTGAACACTGAAGATGGGACACCCCAAGTGTAGCTCAGCTCCTGTAACTATAAATTTTAAAGGGAAAAAAAATAAATAGTCAGTGAAAGACGATGTGAATCACAGAATAAACAAGGGAAGATGGTTGCTAGTGTTCAAGGTGTGTGGAAAGATTATATCTGTTTTAAGATGAAATGCTTTTCCACCTTCTACTGTACTACTAAAACAGAGGAACCACTGTCTGTGTAACCTCTATAACACCAATAAATCGCTTTTTTGTCATATTAGTTCTCTGTTTTTCATTTTTCTGTGAATACTCTTGGTAGATCCATCGGCAGAACTGTGCTTGTGGGATTCCACTTCAATAATTATTTGATCATATAATTGGCAATTTTTTTTTTAACATGCTGGCTGTCTCCCATTGAGGTAAGGTGACTTGAAAAAGAAACACTGTCACCATCATTCACACTACCACTGTCTTGCTAGAGGTGCACAGAAACAGTTTAGATATCACTAAACAGCAGATACCCAAACCCCTCCTTTAGATTGCAGGCATTGTACTTCCCACCTCCAGGATTCAAGTCTGGCTAACTAGTTTCCCAAAAACCATCTGTCTCCACACACTCCTGTCTATCTTACCCCCTCCCTCCATCCTTTTCTAGGGTGACCCCTACCCCACCTTCCCTCCACTACAGATTTATACACCCTGCAAGCCATCCTATTTTGCTCCATCCTCTCTAAATGATTAAACCACATCAATAATGCCTCCTCAGCCCTCTAGATATTTTTATTTATTTAGAAATTTTAGCATACATACAGAGGTACGAAAAAAAATACAGGTAAGAGCAGCATGCCAAAGCCACTTATATGCATAGCATTACAGGCTGGCTTAAAATTAACTTAAGATTAACTAAGCAATGATGAAATAAGTGATAAGACATTAATGTAAACAGATAACTATAAAGCACAAATGAGTATTACAAAGACAGGTCATATGGTTGCATTGGGTCCTAGGTTTAACATTTATGTGATATAATTGTGAGTAACATTTTGGATATACAATTTATAAGGTTCAGTTATTCAGTATTTATTTGGTTTTGAGTGAGTAAGTGATCTTTGAGAAGAGACTTGAATTTATAAACAGGTAGTGTTTCTTTTATATTTACAGGTAATGAATTCCAGATTTTAGGGCCTTTTATGTGCATTGAATTTTTGCATAGCGTGAGATGGACACGAGGAACATCAAAGAGCTTATATATACCCTCTGTGTCCATGTACTGTTTGTAACAGCTTGATAAAGCTCCTGGAGAGCGAAACGTTGCCACAATAAAATGTCACATTAGTTGCACTTGTGTCCTTTTACTTTACATATTGTCGGTAATTCTACCAACATTATTACAATCCACACTATAACCACCAACCACATCACGATATAATGCACGCAGACCTCCCACACACACACAAACCACCAACCACGCGTAAGCATATAACCGCTCCACAACACTATAACCAACCACTCACAACACTAATAATCACCATCTACAACACTATAACCACCACCACACACTAAATAATCAACCATCTACAAAAAAAACACTATAAAGCTCACTCCAAACACAGCAGATTATGAACAGCCGGGCTCGAGGAGGGGGGGGGGGGGTGGGGGGCCGGGGGAGCGCGGTATAACCTGTAGCCAGTTGTTCTACGCACGCGAGGACGATACAAACTATACGGATGCATTTGGGCCTGAGCACTTTTTTGTATTGCAACAAGTAGCAATCACTCAGTGCTATTGCTAACCCATTCAGTCATTATCAACAGGTAGTAATGTCGGAGTAGTTGTTTACTTGTTGTCTATTAACATATTTTCCTATAAATTATAAAAGTATTATTCTACTAATGAATGCAGTACATAGAATTTTATTGTGATGCGTCTATGAGAAAATAATTGTAAATACATTCATACAAGAGTTCCCTTTAAGGAAAATGTTCACTTTATCAGTCATTTTGTTAAGCTGGTATGGTGTGTACCAAGTGTACCCTGTGTCGCCACACCTCTGTCAAAAAGTTCCTGTTTATCAGGCATGAGTGTAAGCTGGTATGTTTGTGTAGCGCAAGTGGACCCTGGTGTGTGGCACACCATTGTCCAAATGTTCCTGTTTATTCAGCATGTTGTAAGCGGTATGGATGTGTAGTCCAAGTGGACCCTGTGTGTGCACACATTGTCCCAGAAATTTCCTTGTTTATCAGGCATGTGTGTAAAGCTGGTATGGTTGTGTAGCCAGAGGACCCCTGTTTGTGCACACCATTGTCATAAATGTTTCTGTTTATCAGCATGTGTGTCTAAGCTGGTATGGTTGTTAGCAAGTTGACCCTTTGTGGCACACATTGTCGAAATGTTTCCCTGTTATCAGGCAGGTTTAAGCTGGTATGGTTGTGTAGCCAAGTGGACCCTGTGTGGTGCACACCATTGTCTCAGAAATGATCCGTTTATCAGGCAAGTTGTGTAATCTGGTAAGGTGTTGTGTACCAAGTGGCCCTGTGTGGCACACCAATGTCATCAATGTTCCTATTTTATCAGGCATGTGTGTAAGCTGGGTCGCCGGTTGTGTAGCCAAGTGGACCTGAGTGTTCACACCATTAGTCAGAAATGTTCCTGTTTACATCCATGCAATGTGTGTAAGCTGTTAATGTTGTTGTGTAGCCAAGTGTACTCCTGTGTGTGACACACCATTTGTCAGAAATGTTCGACTGTTTAACAGCATGTGATTAAGCGTTAATGGTTGTGTAGCCCAGTGGACCCTGTGTGTGCACACCATTTGTCAAAATAAGAACATTTGGTCACAATGGACACATCACTTTTTCTGCCATTTCTACGGAGTGAAGGAGTTTGGAGCATCAGCAAACTTTTCAACACAAAATGTATGTAAATGTTCATGTACTTTATCATACATGATATGCACTGGCTGCATGTGATAAACTATGAGAATAATTCCCTCTTTATTCTTCTCCCTTCTTTCTCCTTCAATCCAATCCACACATACTCACATTTATGGCCTCAGACTTAGAATACCTTATTGGATAGCTGAAGTGCAATTTTTTTGGGTTGGACTTAAACCAAATTAATGATACTGCCAACAGCTGATGCTTTTGATGCAAAATGTTGCCACTGATGGCCCATTACACACATCTACACAGTGTGGTTATGTTTTCTTATGGATTTCAACCTGGAATAACTTTACAACAGTTTTTGATAAGGACTTATGTAGTCACCACGATGCTGTTAGCTATTCTGTCTCCACTGACACTTGCAGCCCTCCTTTTCTGCGGAATGAATAATATGATGCACCGCCCCTCCACCCTTACTGCTACTGTTGCTGCAGCTTCTCCTTTCCCTCCTTTATTCCTCTTCCTCTTCACCTCTTGTATCTTTGATTGCTGCATCTCTCTGACACATCCCGCAGCTCATGCCTCACATCCATATAAAAGGGTTGGCGCTCATGTCTTGGAACTCATGCCCAAACATCCAAAGAAAAATGTTAGAGCTCATCCCTCACATCCATATAAAAGTGTTGGTATTACTGTACTCTGGTATATTCCCATTTTTGCCTTCTTTCCTCAAATGTACTCAGTACACACCTACCCTTTTCTTTTTGTTCCATGGTTTCTCTCATCTCTGCACAGATCCATCTGCAACATGTACACTCCCAATATGTATCTGAATACATTCACTGTCCTCCATTCTGAATATATGATTATATAGAAATAAAACTTTAAACTTCTTTCTATTGGGTTTTATATTGGCGAGGCTTTCCCCCCCCCAACTAGATAAATTACTGCAGCTGTTAACAAAGAAATTTCTGGATTGCCAAAGGCGATACGCTTGACCACAGACTTCTCAGGTCAGCCTAGTATATTTAAGGCCAACCCTTGAACCCTTCAAGAGCATTTTTTTTTTTTTTTTTTTTATATTTTATTTAAAACCACAATCGAAAATATACAAAAGGAAAACCCAAAAGATGACAATAAAAGAACAATAACTGAAAATAAAAAAACATTTACTTAATATTAAACAGTAACGGAATAACATTAACAATATAACAAATATGACCACTATAACACTACATATACAAATCAGATACGAAGCTTAAAATTGTCCTATACTAGATACATGAGGGATAGTTAACTTTCGCAAAACATGGCAAACCTATATAACTCTCCCTCAAATTAATCATCCGTGCTCTAATTTACACTAGATAATAAAATACAAGTATACTTTCATTATGGTCGTTACAGACTAAAATCCTCTTGCACTGGACACGGAACAAGATTATTAGGATAATAACCACTTATGGTCGAGACACATCCAAGCGAAACCTACACCGACCATACAGTCCATGAGAACTTTTTTTCACTTTTTTTTATTTTTTTTATATTTTTATTTTAAACAGAGCATTACAAAATATAGATGTAGAAAAAAAAAAAAAAAAAAAAAAAAAAAAAAAAAAAAACAAAAAAAAAAAAAAGAAAAAAAAAAATAAACTCATTTAAGTCTATAAATTAACACAATCCTCCCTACAGCTAACTGTTACTACACCACACTTACAACTCGTGTGGTACTCCCCCCCCTCCCTGCTCCCTCATCCTATCACTTACCCCAAACCTGTTGAGCTACCCAACAAATTACATGAAATGAACAACACTTTTTATATACACATCCTCCATCAATGGACTTAATGATCGACTACATACCATGCAATGCATTCACTGAACATATATACAGACATATTACCTCCCCCCCCTAGTGGTTATCCAACCACCCCTCATATTTACAACTTCACATACTATAAACAATAATGTTGCCTAAGCGAAAGTCACACAGCAATGACCCAAACAATAATTTATTTAATTTGTCCTAATGGTTACAGGTACATAACAATATGTTATACACAACAGATGTGAATATATAAAAGTCACAAGTGACATACAATAATTACAAACAAAACCATAAGAATAAACTTAGTCTCAAATCCAACACATGTCAAAGCCTTTACCCATTTAAACAGCAATTCCAGTGTTAAAAACAATCACCACAGCTTCACCTATGACATTCAACACTATACTGCTAATAAGAGACATTACATAGTAGCTATTTACAACATAGCAATACAACATAAAATGATAACCATTACACAAGTAACACATAAAGACTGTGTCCTAGCAACGCACTAACCACAATCACCAATAATTCTCACCACTGTTTGCCCAACTTTATTTACACTATCTGACGTGCATTAACCTCTTACACTCAAAACCAACTGAAAATTTCAGACACCTCACATGACGAGACAAAATCACAGACATTAAACAAACATATCACATCAATCTCTGGACAACATGCATGATCACACAGCATCAACACTATGCTGTGGCAAGGCACCTAGAAACAAGTCTTGGAGCAAATCAATAGCAATTATTAAAGCAAAATCCCAAATACTAATTCATAACCGTAAATCGAATATTACCCACACACAATATTTATAATAAGTATAAAGTCCTGTCACACCAAAACTGGTCCAGTCTCCACAGGATGCTAGCACCGTGTCCACATATTAATCACTCAATGCATCACACATGCCAAACTACTCTCGCAAAACTGTTGAAATCCATAACCATGGAGGCAACCCTGTATTCACCCCTGAACTTTCCCTACCTCCACAACACTTTCCCAATCATACCCACCCCCTCCCTCGTATATTACAGTCCCTAATAAAACAGTAACGTATTTGCCTATATGCCCTCTGAAAAACTCCTTTCACCCACCATCCTCCATAAATTTCTCTTATTCTACAATACCGTTTCTCTTATAGAACGTTAACGCTAAACCTCCCTTCAGCGCCTCAGTAATACCTTTTGCCCCGCAATCCCCACAGATATAGATATAATCTGCCATAAAGAATCCCACACTCTGATTACCTTCCACCAACCCCCCACGTCGAGACTTAATGCTTTACCTCCTATCCTATTTATCACCCTATTAAACGACCCCATGACACACTCAGTCCCATCACAAAAATAAACTACAATGAACATCCGACCTCTCCCCACCACATATCCCACACTCCCCCCCGTCAACGACTCGTCTATCCCGAGAACCACACCCGACGGTAAAAATGCCGTGCGGAAAATCGATACATTACATCCCGAACCTCTAGTTGCAACTCATCCTACTCAACCTATTCATATACTTCCCCATGCATACATGGGAAATTCCCTCTACAGGCGCTACAACCCCTCCGCTAACAATCTTACACAAACAAACCACCAATTTTAACCTTTAGCTTCACTCGATCCCACGCCAGAGCCCTCAACACAGTTTCCACTCAAGCAACTCCACCTCCCTGTAACATCCGTTGCAATCTGTTATGGGATCCAGGCCAACCCCCCCACCCACACTTCCTCAACACCTCCCTTTTAATAAGACACATTTGACCCACCGCTTTATAAGTCCACAATCCCCAGCCCCCCTTACGTACAGGTAACATTACCACATCGCTCTAATCCAATCACAGCTCGAACACCACAAGATTTAAAAACCTTCCTAAGTATGATCGTTAATGCTGGCACCAGTTAATGGGAACACGCTGTCCACGTGCCACTACTTTGCTAAACAGTAAAGATATTAACAACAATGGCACGCTGCACAAGGTCGAAAAAAAAGCTAAGGTCGCAATGCACCCAACGTCTCCTGAATCATCCTTTCTACCATCCTAAGCGAGTTTCCAAGCGTGCCACAGTTAGATCGACCTGCATAAAATAAGACCACAGATCTTTTAACGAATTCATACCAGCTTCCTCACAACTGCACCTACCCAATCAACCCTACCCCGCCCAAGCTTCCTAACCCCATGACCAGGATTTTATCTGAATTTACACCTCATACCATTTGCCCCTCGAACAGATGTACTACCCCGTCTAAATGTGTCCATTGACCACCCCTCCCAGTATCAGAACAGTTGTTCATCCACATACCCAATTAATAACTGGCGCAAACCCGACGCAACTGCACACCCAGGTCCGCTCTACTGACACATACGCTGCTCATCAATCTATAAAAGGGGTCCTGTACGCATGCAAACAATAATTGTGACATAGTGGGGAGCACCCCTGCCTATTTCCCCTACCCATTACAATCTTCTCCCACCCAGATCGACCATAGTATAATCTTACCCTCGACATTGCACCTCCATACAACGCTCACCAGCCACTAAGTTCTTCCCAAACCCTGACCCCTGAGAAGGTCTTTCAATGCTTTCCGATCACTCTAACGTAGCCCTTGCCATCGAGCGCCACCAAACAGGCTGGTCTGGCCAGGGGCCGGGGTGGCTCCGGGTAGGGGAAGGTTTGGGGGTCGATGTCGGTGGCTTTTGGCTATCGTTGGGGGGGGGGGGGGGGGGTGGGGGGGTGGGTGGGGGGGGGGGGAGGGGGAATGGGATAAGGTTAGGACTGCCAGTTCTTGGTCCCTCGATCTTGCTTTGCTTTTCTCTCCAAGATGTCCAGCTGTTGGGAGGTATATATATCTCTTTCGTTTATATTATATGCTCTCCTCATCACTCCTCCCTCCCCCCCATTGGATCCTCCACGAAATCCCTAAGTCATCCCATGCCCCTCCACCATAGACCTCCTGCAAACCAAACTGATTTTGATACTACCCTCCTACCACACCTCGCCCCGATTTCCCAAAATCTTCAGCAAACAATTATAATCTGCGCATCAAACAACGAGATCGCCCGTAATCCGAAGCGTATGCTGCCCTATACCCTTCGGTACCAATACAACGACAGCGTTGCCTGCCTTCTCACCCAGCTCACCTTCTCACCTTCATCAAATTTAATAACCTAACAGAAAATGCTCAATCTTCCCAATGCTGCTGATAAAACACTACCGGAGTCCATCAATTTCCGAGCTTGGCCCTTTCGCAATGTCCACTTACAGCCATCATAATTTGACTCCCTCATTATTTTCGCCACCCAGTGCTTATCCTATCACAGTTACGCAACTCTGACTTACTCACTCCCACACACCTTTTATAAAATCCCCATCCTCTACCCCTTCTCGTTGTCCCCCAGTTACTTACTCTTCACCATTGTCAGCAACGCCCGCCATTCCTTCGTAGCTGTATGACCTGGCCCCGTCGCCTGATAGCCCTCCTATCGATTCACTGAACCTCCAACCATTGAATCGTCATTGCTTCTGTCTTTGTTTCTGCCTACGCAATACGCACGATGAAGGTCTATCGCCCATAACACCTCTCCACCCCCGCCTGTACCCGCACCGCTTGAACCACTCATGTCCTGTCACCTCACGCAGCATCCCTTTATGCATAATTTCATCATTGGATAAGTGCCGCCACCGCCCCCCTCGCATAACACCCCGTAATCTATCCTTCCAAAAAGTTTAGCAATCCCAAATTTGAGAGCAGGAATGGATACGTTTCCCTGACCTTTACTGTAATATGCCTTAATCCGTTCTTTAGCCACACCATGCCACAGAAAAGTGGGGGGGGCTTTCAATCACCACATCCTCTACCCCTTCTTTTATCTCTGCTCGTAACCCCTCCACAGCGTTGCAAATCCCTCTCTCCCCTCACTCATCTACCTAACACACTTGTATTTAATTTCCAATATCCCCTAGATATACCCTGCTAGTGACTCTCACGCCACCTCTGCCCTACTCGCGCCTGATGAACCGAATAAGCTACTTCTATTGTACTGAAAAATGTCACACCCAACCCCTTGAGATATAACAGCCTATCCAACCTAGCAGCTAACCCGTCTTAACAAAAGTGTGGCTCTACCTCCCACGCCCCTCCTTCCAACCGCATCCCGCAACTGAATATCCTCAAAAGATCTCGCAAGCCGCCTGACCCGTGACCCGCCCCGTTTGTTCCACGACAGCCCTCCTTATAAAGCAGTCCAGTCGCCACCGCTGAACGATGCCACTGCATGGTAAACCACGTAAGAAGAAAACAAGTTCTTCACATACAAAATCCCATTTACCCTCACATCATTTTCCCGCTGGTGCATACACACATACAAAAGATACCCGCTGTCCCATCCACCACCCATCCACGCGCAATACTCTTCCCCCTCCTCCCCCCTCACTTCTTAGCAACACAAACGGGCTTGCCTCCCTGATCAATATACCCACACCACCTTTCAGCGTGCAGATGGCAGAGTCATGACCTGAAACCCCTCCACCTCGAGCACTCTTCCCTCCTTGAAATTGTGTTCTTGCAGGAAACACTACATCCACCCTATATTTATACAGAAACATTCGAAACCATTCCTTATTCACACTATTACACAGTCCATTACGTTCACAGTCATACACCTAAGGCCTCTTTATAGTTTTCCCAAACCCCTTTCCCCCTCTCTTCATTCATCCCAGGGCCTCCTGCCCCAGAGCCAGCACAAGGCTTCACACCATCAAACCCCTCCCCCTTTTTTGCGATGCCTCTTATCGTGACTGCTTCGACATTGCTCTTCCTTCTCCCAGACCTCTGCGCCGGCGTCAGGACGTCATCTGAGTCTGACGCCGCCGCTCTCTTCCTCGTGATGCCCTCTACATCCATGTTATCTTCTGAGGTTCCCTCACGATGAACCTCAACCTCCACACGCCCCGTTCCACAGCACACGGCGACAACTCTCTCTTACTAGTTGGCCCGTCAACCCTGCTATGTTTTTTATCCTTACATTCCTCTACAGGCACCGCCGTGTCTCTCACCAGCTCAGGAACAACATCCTCTGCAGGCGGTGTCAATGTCCTTTAAAACACCTCCTGAAGCTCTTCCTCTATAGCCTGCACCTCCTCCTGCACTTGCACTTCTGTACTTGTCCTTTGTGTAGTAACAGATCCTTTTACATCACAGTTTAAACCTCACACATGCCATTCTCCTCTTTGGAATCCCCCACCTCTTCACTCCACAAGCGCCCAGGCCCTTGCTTGCGCACTGGGCTCTCAACAGCTTTTCACGCTGGTAACTGGTGCTTCACCAGTTTGCGCTGGCGCCCTCCTCAGCCTCACCGCACTCTGCCGCCATATGGTCGTATGCCCACATATTCTGCACGTACGTCTCTGTCCGGCATACGATACCATAACTTGCGTCCTGAAGTCCTCCAACACGACGTAAGACGGTATGGGATGTCTCAGAGTCATCTTCAGGGAAAAGGTACCCTCCGGACGTCCCATGTAAGCACCTGCCGTCCACTTGCCCTTTTGTGCCAGATGTACGGTTCCATATGTCTCAAAAACACTCCTTATGTCAGCCTCATCTGCCTCAAATGGGACATTACGTATCTTAACCCACGTAAAGTGGCGAGATACGTCGATCAAACGCACCTTCACAGCTGGAGTAGCGTCAAGACTCACGTCTTGGAACTCGTCACCAAAGACTCATACACGGACGTGGAATTCAGTTGAACGAAGATTCTATAAGCCCCATTCAGGGCTACACCATACACCTCATCGTCCTGGATTCCATAGGTCTCCCTAATGATTGTCGGGAGTAAGACTTGCACTGAAGAGGGTGAAATCGCCCCACGAAGCAGCTCAATACCAATGGTATTTACGCGCTCCTAACACTCAGCGCCATGTTGATACAAGGTTAGCTCGCCTGAACAGCAGAGGGGTGCAGAGCACAACCTCCTCGACCGTGGTCAGGCAGCGAATGATTTCCATGAGAACTGCACGGTCCGCGCAGCTGCTTCGCCAGGTGGTGCACATGTACTTACACATCGTACCTTACTATTAGATTCAGCTCAAACATTTTTCAATTAATTGCCATACGTAGATACATTCTACCCAATTTGTATAATAAAGAGTAGTTTTGAATCAAAGAACATTCCACAATTATCATAAATTTACCCTAAACCTAAGCCAGTATTTCATCTGTATTTTAAATGGTCTAATCAACACGAAAATTTTACCAGTACCCTAACCATATTTGTTGGTGTACATGAACAACCTTGTATTACCATAAAGAGAAAAAAAAGACAATAAAAAAGGAAAACCCAACCCATGTAATAAAATTCAAGTTAATAATGTTTTTCCCCAAAAAATATTAATGTAAAGGGAAATTAAAATTAAAAAAAAATTTTATTAAAAAAAATTTTATCAATAAAAATTTAAAATTTTCAGTAGGTTAAACCCACCCCATTTTCTTTAAATTTTCAAAATTGGGGGAAAAAGGGAAGTGAAATTTCCCATTAATCCCCCCCACCCCCCATATCCTTTTTTTTCCCAATTTGTCCTTAAAAAGTTTTTGGGTTAACATTTTTCTTTCCAACTTTAACTTTCTACCCAAGTTTATAAATAAAATGTATTTAAAAAATTTTCCCAAAATTTTTCCCCCATATTTTAAATTTTTTAAACCAAAGAAAAACCTCCCCAAAAATTTTTTTTCAAAAACCCTTTATTAATAAAGGAAAAAAATTTTTTGGAAAAAAACCTTTTCCCCCTTTTTTCCCTTTTCCCATTTTTTCCCTTTTTTAGGAATTAAAAAATTTAAAGGAAGAACCCAAATGTTTTAATTTACTTCTGCTTTCTTTGGGTTTTTTTTAAAAAAAATTTTTTAAAAACCCGAGGCCAAACCTTTCTAAAAAACTTAAATAAAATGAAACATCCTTTAAACCCCCCCTTTTCAAGTTTAAATTTAATTTTTTTGGGTTCCAAAATGGGTTTATAAAAAAAAATTTTAAAAATAATAACTTTACAAACAAAACCTTCATTTTTTAAATATTTATAATTTTTTTTTATAAAAATTTTTAAATAAATATAATTTTTAAAACATTAAACCCAAAAACTTTTCCAACATAAACCCCTACTAACCATTCTTAAAAAATACCCCAAAAAGAATTTAAAAACTTTTTAATGAAATTCCAAAATTAGGGGATTGTTTGAACAATCAAACAATTTTTAAAATTAGGACATTTTTTAACTCATCAAATTCATGTCGCCTTTGGAAACCCATTTTTTCCCCTTCCCCCCTTTTCAATCCCTAAATTTTGTTTCCTAAAAACCCTAAAAATCCCTTCCCATACCCCCCCATAACCCCCTTATTTTCCTTTTTCCCAAAAAATTTTTTAATTTTTATTTTTTCCCATTCTCCTTTAAAACCCAAAAAAAATTTAAATCCGATTTTTTCCCCCCCCTTTTTTTTGACCCCCACCTTTCAAAAAACCAAAAACCCTAAAACCCCCCCCCCAAACCTTTTACCTTCCCCAAAAACTTTTGTCAAACATTAAAAATAAACAAGGGCAGCTCCCCCAACCCCTTGCTTTTCCCATTGTTTTCCTTTTAATAAAAACCCCAAAAATCCCTTAAAAATCTTAATTACCGATTTATTTTTAAAGGGGAAGCAAAACCCCCCAGTATTCCCCCTCTGGAAAAATTTTCTCCACCTCCCTTTCCCTTTCCACCCCCAATTTTCCCCAATTTTTGGGAAATTCATTTTTTTGGGGCCTACTTTTAATTTTCCCTCCCACCCCCCTTGCCCATTTTTATAACCCCCTTCCCCCTCCCCCCCCCTTTCCCCTTATCTATTTTCAATCCCTCAAATTTTTTTCAACATTTCCCCCCCCCCCCCCCCCCCCCCCCCCAAAACCTTAAAAAAAAACCCCTTTTTTTTTTACCCCGAAGTTATATTTGGGGCCTTTAATCATTATAAGGAACTGAATTTTTTGGAAAAATTTTGTGTGTGTCCGAGTTTACCCCAAAATCCTGGTTAGTTTGCAAACTTGTTACTTCTGTTTATGTTTGGATTTTTCCCATTTAAAATACCCAAATTTAATTAAATCCCAAGATTTAATTGTTTTTTTTAATGTGCGAATTTTTAAAAAAATTTTTTTCTCCCGGGGAAACCCCTTTCCACTTTTCTTTGTGTAATAAATACCCTCCGCCCCCCCCCTTTTAAACCCCTTTGTGCATGGGGAATTTTTTTAAAAAACCCTGTATCCGCAAAAAATTTTTTTTGGGAAGGGGGAAAAACCTTACTAGTGTAGAATTTGCCAAAACTTCCATTTAAACCCCCCGAATATGATTGATACTTTATTTCCCTGTTTTATTTTTTAAAAGGATTTTTTTAAAAGGTTTTTAATTAAGGTAATTTACCAAAAACCCCCCCCTATTTTTATTTTTTCCTTAATAAATTTCTTAAACCCTTGCCCGTCAAATAGTTTTCCCGGAAATTTTGTCCCTTAGACCCCCAGGCCCTTTTTATTTGTTAAAAATTTTGAAAATTTAATCCCCCACAAAAAAAATGAATTTTCTTTTGGGTTTTGGGGTAAAAAAAGCCCCCGCTTTTCCCCAAAAAGATTTAGGTTTTAAATAAAAAAAAATTTTTTAAAACCCCCTTTTTTGGAAAAAAAAGCCGGGGAACCCCAAAAATCCTGGGCCTTCCTTTTTTGCCCCCCGGATAAAGTTCCCCCGTCTGGGCACCCCGTTATGGGCCCCTTTCCCCAAAAAAAATGTCATGTTGTAAACTCACACTGCAAAAAATTTTTCCAATACATTGTTCGCATCGTGTTGGGGTGGGACGAAATGCGCAGTAGCTCCCATAATCCTGGTTTTGCGCAGTTTTCCGGTTCAGACAGGGGCGGATTTTCCCGGCAGGAGGATTAACCCCCGTCGGCATTTGCGTTGAGGGGTTCTCTGGGCCCTGCTACGTTTGAACGTCGTTTTTCCCTGCAATTATTGGGATTTTTTTTGGGTTCCCTAACGAGGAACGTATGGTGGGGCCCTTAAGGGGTGAAACGTGTTTGTGAAGTTCCTGGGATAGTACTCAGCAGTGGGTGGAGGAGTCCCAGGAAGCCAAAATGTGCCCCCTTCGACGATGGTGTGTTTTGCATGGAGTGTCTATTACTATACGGGGGTTTACGAGGAGGAATGTCCCCTTTGAGGCGACTAAGTTTGGTATAATGGAAGTTTTTAGCAAGTATGGAGTCATTCTGAACCCAGAGGGGGGGTATGGAGGGGGGGACCATTGGGGGCCCTCCGGAAGGGTCATACAAAAATCAAGATGACCCTCAAGCGCCTATACCTTCGAAATGTCTGTTGACGGGACCAGAAAATAAGGTATATGTTGTATGTGGGGCAAAGGAAAAACGTGTGTCTTTGCGGCTTTATGATCATATAGCGGCGAAAATGTGCAGTGAGTTGCCCCGGGGGGGGTTCACCCCCCGGTGGAGGAGCCCGCAAACGGTGGGTGGCGGGCGGCCGAAACGGGGATCTTATGGAGTGAGGAGGTGGAGAAGGGGGGGAAAACAGATGGGGAGTGTGTCACACTCCCGGTGGGGGGGGAGTTCCTCTCCAACGCCTGTGGGGTGGGGGAAAGTGGGGGATCGAACAGGAGGTGTCCTTGGGTAGTGCTCCAGGAATTCTTGGGGGGGCCCGTGGTAGGGAGGGAATGGATGGAGGGGACCAGTAAAACCGCAATTGCAAGGGCTGAGTGAGAAGGTCGGAAGTAGCGGGGAATACGGGAAAGGATATATTGTGTGGCAGAGGTACACAGGGAGGATTTCCTGAGGAAGAGGGGGCTTTGGTGGGCATTAGGAAGAGGCCAGTGGGGTTGATGAATTGATATGTTTTAACACCTGGGCAAAGGGGACCAGGTAAGAAGGCTGGGCAGAGGTGGTCCGCAAACCCCCTTCGGGGGGGGAGTACAGGAAAATCGGGGGAGAGAAACAAGGGGGGGGGGGGGGGCCCTATTAAAAAAGGAGAATAAGGAAAAGTGTGAGAGCTTGAAGGGAAGTGTGGCAAGCCACAGCGGCCAGGGGAAAGCCGCCTCTCCCGGGACCATTCAGGTGTGAAACGATAAATGCTAATGGCCTAAAAACTGAGGAAAAAAGGGGTTTGGGTTTTGGAGTGGTTCCTCAAAAGGTACGAGTTGATGTTTGTTTCCCTTTCGGAGATTCCAAAAGTCAGGTGTGATTTGAGATTGAGAGGATAAAGTTTTTTGTAAGCTGGCAACGTTTTTAAAGGGGGAGTGGTGTTTTAGTAAAGGGACCAGTCCATTGCGGTCATGGGGTGGGAGGAGGGGGGTGGGGGGAGGGTTGTTCGGGTGGATGGGTGGTGGGGGGCGGGTAGGGTATGTTTTGTGGGAGTTTAATCCCTGCGTTTGGAAATGTAAGGATAAAATAGTTTTTTTTTTCGGAACGTTTTGTTATTTATCTCGGGGGTTTTTCCTGCCTGCGAAAATTGGGGGTGTTGGGAATTGTGTGATTAGGATGTGAGTAGTCCCTAGGGGGGGGGGGTGGGGTTTGGGTGTTTTAAAGGGATGCTTTGTGCGATGTCGGGTGGGTTTGGGGTTGGCGGGGGGGGTTTTTCAGGTTGAGATACCTATGTACGGGGGGTTTATGAGGCAAGGGTTTGGATAGGTTTTTTGTGAGGCGGGGGGGATGGAGTGGAGAGAGCTAAAACAGTAGACGGGGTTTATCAGACCACAGGCAGTGTTGGCTGACCTTAGGGGGGTGGTGGTTTTCCCGAGAATATTCAGAGCTATTGGAAATTTTAAATGTAGGCTTTTAAAGGGGAGGATCAAGGTCGGCTTTTCAGTCATGGTGGAAAGGCTTTTGGGGAGGTGGGGATGAGGAGGTGGATTTGCTGATTGGTGGGAGTTGCAGGAAAGGTGAAAATTGAGAATTTTTTGGGAAAGGGGGCAGGGAAGGCCGCTGGGTTTTGGGATTGCAGAATTATTTGGGGTCTTTGAATGATTGTTTTTGGGGGGGGGGGGGGGTAGGGGGGGGGGTGGAAAGGAGATATGGGGGAATTTTTGGGTCTTTTGTAGAGTGCAAAATGAACGTTTTGTGCACTCGGGTAGGGCAGGATTGGGGCGTCTAAAAGGTGATAAGCCAAACCCGGGGTATGTTCTCAGAAATTCAAGGCAGACAGTTGAGGAATCCCCGTGACGCAATTGTTGTGGGGGTGGGGAGGGTTATGTGAGGGGGGCAGGGCCACTGACACAGATTCTATAAAGGGGTATGTGATGATTGGTTTACGGAGAAATGGAAGAGAAGGGGAGGGGGGGGTGGGTTAGAAAAAATTTAGGGGGATGAGGGTTTCGCAGGGTATGGGGGGGGGGATCGGGAGTTTGGAGGGGGGGCTTTTTCGGGGGAAGGGTGGGGGGAAAATGGTGAATGGGTTGAGGGGAGGGGAAGGGCCGGGAATAGTGGGTTATCTAATGATTTTTACAAAAAAACATTGGGAGGTACTGAGGGAAAGCCTATGGCGGTTTGAATTTTTATGTGAATGGGGCAGAAAGGGCAAAACAGAGAACTGGGGGGCGTTGTCTTGGTGCCCCAAAAAAGGGAGGAGAGGGGAAAGGGTTGGGAGATTATCGTCCGTTGTTGTTAATGTGTAGGATTCAAAATTTTTGCGAAGGTATTGGGGAACGGTTAAAGAAGGTAATTGGGGTAGCGAATGGGGGTCAGATGGGTTCCCGGGGCGGATATGAAAAATGGGCACAGTGTGTAAGGGATTTTATAGAGAATGTCAGGGGGGGGCGTCCTTGGTTGGATTGGGGGGCCCGGCAATGCTGCGTGAAGAGGGATTTTTGTGGGGGTGTTTGGAAAAATTGGGTTTTGGAGGGGGGGTCGTGAGGGGGGTGGATTCGTATGAGGGGGCTGTCATGAGGGTGTAGGTTAATGGAAGCTGGGGGGGGGGTGATGAGGAACAGGGATTAAGGAGGGTTTTCCCGCTGTTCAAAATTTTTCTCTTTGCATGCGTGAAAATTCCCTTTTTTGAGGCTTGGACGGCATTGCGGGAGGTGGGGGGGGAAGTAGGGGGGATCGGGTTATGTGGATGATAAACTGTGTTAGTTACGAGGGGGGGAGGCTTTTGAAGGGTGGGAGGGTCATTGGAGTTTTGGGAATTTTTTCAGGAATGGTATTTAAATTTTGCAAAGTTAGGTTATTTGGAAATGGAAACATGGGTTGGGGGGAGTTGGGGGAGGAAATGGGATGGCGGTTTGTGACGAAATTTGGGTGTGTGGGATTGGTTTGAAGCAAATTTCAGGAATGTAGGAGGATTTAACTCAGAGCAGTCACGAGTAGGGTTTAGGGAAAATTAAAAATTTTAAAGGGGCCAGTGAAAGTGGCGTTCAGAGAGGGCGTTGGTAATTAACTCGGTGGGTATAGTAAGGTTGGGGTTTGTGCGGAGGTTTTCCCTTTTTGGGGGGCAGGATATTTCAGGGAAAAACAGAGGGGGTGTTGAGGTTTTGTGGGGGGTTTGGGAGGGGCCCCCGGTTGTCCAAAGATGTGGTCATGACGGAGGTGAAAAGGGGGGGATAGGTTTGTTGGCCCTTTGGGCCCAGGGTAATGGTTTTTTATTAAGAAAAGGTATCTAAGGGTGGGGGGGAGGGGGGGGTTTAGGGGGGATAGGGTGATGAGGGATGCTAGAAAAATGGTTGGGTGGTAGGGATTTGAGAAAGTGTGAAGATGTAATAAGATTCATGTTGGCAGTGGGGCAGGTAAAAAAGGGTTTAAGGTAAACGCGTGGTGGGGGGTGGCGTGGGGGGAAAGGGGGGTATTTTCGGGGGCCCAGTATCCCCTGTATAATGGAGGGTCAATTGGAGGGAGTTCGGAAATTAGGAAACCAGCAAGGGTTAGGGGTTGGTACCTTTTCTAAGGGGGGTGGTGGCATTAAGTATATGTTGATAAGTGGGGTTGGTTGAGGGCAAATGTTTATTCTGTGGGGGGAGGGGACGGCATATCAGTGGGGTTTTTTGTTCATTTGGAAGTGGGAGGTCTGGATGGCGGGGGGGTTTTAGGTGTTGGGGGGGGGGGTTGGTCTTTTTTTGATCGTTGCGATGGTGTTAGTGGGGGGGAGCAAGTGAAGTGGGCAGGCTTTGATTATGTTATGGCGATTATTTTCATGTTTCTTGGGGTTGAGGCGATTTCAGGGCCGTTGAGGATAAAGCGTTAGCAGGTGGTTTTATGGACAAGGTGTAGGAATAGGTTAATATATGGGGGAAATGGGAAAACAAATTTTTCGATGGTTATCGTAATTTTACTGTGCACAGCTTCAAGGGAACAGGGGGGGGGAAGGGTGGTCTCTTTTTTTGTGAGGGGGGGGGTGTAAGGTTAGCTAGCAGTGTGGAAAGGGGGTGTGAGGGTGGATAGGAGGCTATATTTATGGAAAAAGGTTAGTTCCTGCAGAGTATTTGATTTTGGCGATCGTACCTTGGAACATAGTCATACAGGAATGCCTTTCATTATATTTTGGTTGGGTTATTTTTTGATTTACTATCGAGGAGAGGTGGCTTAAGTGGCTGTTTGGTTTTTAGGGTTTAAGTATATGAACCGTGCAAAAAGTATTGCCATGAAAAAAGCAGTAAATTTTTTTTATTAACATTGAAAGGGTTTTTAAAATATAAAATAAAACAAGGAAACCTGTAGTAAGTACGTTAGTATAGAATGTGCTTTTTTTGTGTTTTAAAAATGTGCTGCAAAATATTTCCCTATTGCCTTGTGAATTAGTTTTTTTAGATATAAATTTTGTATACAAATTTTCCTTTTAACGGGACTTCTTTTTAGAAGAGGATTGTAATATCTTTGCACACGTTAATGTGACGATATGACTGTCAAGGAGTTTAATTTTGTTTTAGTGGGGGATTAGGATTTTTTGGGTTTGTATTACAATTTTGATTTTAAATAGGGTTGTTAGTGGTAGGGGGTAGTTTGGATTTCTGAAAGGGGTTTCTTTTTTTTATTTGCCCCGTCCTTGTGAGGGGGAACCCTTTTGATATGTTTCAATGATAATTTAGTCTTGGTTTATTTAAATATTTTAAAAGGTTGTTTAAAGTTGAAAGGGAACATGAAGTGTTTTTTTATTTTTATGTGTAAAACCATGTCTACAATGTGTTCTGACAGTTTGAATTTCTTTTTGTTGTTTTTTTATTATTGATTTAGAATTTTTTGGGGGGTTTATCGCAAAAACCCCACGCGACGGCCGATCTCCCACAAACCTCCTCAATCCCGCCCTTAAGCCTTTTCCCCATAAAAAACCCCTCATTTGTAAAATTTCCCGGGTATTTTCCTTCAAACTTTTCAATTTCTTTAAAAGGTTTTGCATTAAAATTTGTGCATTAAAAGGGGCAACTGCCCCTAAAATTTTTTGAAATAATTTTTAATGTTATTCTCTTCCCCGATTTAAAAATTATATTCCTTTATACGTTTTTTTTCTATGTTCCCCCCAATTACCTTTGGCAACATCCCTGGGCTTCTGCCATAAAAAGATCCCATATGTCCAAAAGACAAAAGACTTTCATTCAAATTTCCAAAAAATGGACCCCTCCCAGGCCACCCCCAAAATCCACTTATTACCACTCCTCTAGATCCGAAAAAAAAAACTCTTCACATCCACCCCTCCGAAAAAGAACCGCCAAGGAAAAGTACATTCGGTCCAACCTGCCGCATAATCGTTTTAAAGAAGGTTGTCTACCATCCTCCCCCCCCCACAATCCCTTTAACCCCACCCCCCGGGCAATATATCCCCCAATATACCCCAAAAAAAACACCCCCCACCTTGGGCTCCCCAAAATTTTAGACTTCACGCAATTCCAAATTTCCCCCTTATTGCAAAAATTCGGTAAACCCCGTAAAAAATAGACCCGCCGTCCCGAAAAATTTAGTTTTAATACTCACGTCACCTCAGCCGGCATATACACCCACTAATATGGGAACCGTACCCCAAATTCCATTCCCCTCTAATTCCCCCCCTCCCCCCCTTCATACGCCTTACTTAAACGGGCTAGTTTCCCTTTTCCCAAAAAGGCAGCCCCACCTTTCAAAGTGTGCATGTTCCATGTCACATTATAACCATCATTCCAACTCATAACCAGGCCTAAAATTATGTTCCTGTAGAAAAACCAATCCACACCCAAATCGCACCAAAATTTATTAAAAAAACTTAAGCTTCCCCTCAGCTCTAACCCGTTAATATTTTAGTAAAAAAAACTTGAATTCAACAAAAGGGTTTTCCCCTTTTTTCCCCGGATTGACTTTACCCCAGCCGTTTTGCAAAAAACCCCCTGTCCCCCCCCCCTTTGTTGGGAATCACCTTTGCAATCCCCTTTATCCCTTGGGTTCACCATTCCTCTTTTGTCCCCACCCAAGACTTTTTTCCCAGGGCGTTGGGCAGGGTTAGACATCATCAGAATCCCCATGATGCTGCATTTCCCCTTTGTGTCCCCCCCTCCACCTGCTTTTGACATCTGAAGCACCGTCCGATGCACCTCCACCTCTACTGCATGCACCTTCAATCCCTTTAGCTCTCTCGTACAAACGTTCTTCTGCCATACCTCATTCACAGCCTTCCCCAGAACAAGCCGGGGTCTTTTCCCCCTGTTTTGGGACGAAACCTTAAAAAATCCCAAAAACCCTTTTCCAAAGACGCCGCCACTTCTTTACCCCTATTAGGGAGTCTTCCCCAAAAAACCCTTTGTTTGTCAAAGCTGGTTTTCCTTGAAGCGTTACAATTGGCGAATCGAGTCCTTTTCTTTGTCCCCTCCTCACTCCCTGACAAACCCTTGTTGGGGCGGTGTAGCAAGAGCTGTTTCGCTATCGCCAACCTCGTCCATGGCTGCTGTTGCTGCGTTGCCCCTTGTGTTGTGCCGGGGACCCCCTTCGTTTTCCACACTGCGCCGCGATGTGGTCTATGCCCCCATAGCCGACACGTACGTTGTTGCCCCGCATAGTTAATTTGACTTTAGTCCCTTTAATTTTTAAAAACAATTTGAAGGAATAGGGTGTCGAAGGTTTTTAATGTTACGTCCCTTTCCCGCGCACTGCATACTCCAGTTGCCCATTCCCTGTGTTGTACGTGAAAAACCCTCCCATAAGTAGCGTTCATGGAAAAATCAAATCGTCGCTCAAAAAGGCAAATTCCCGATTTTCACCCCGGTGTAAAGTCGAGATCATCTGAAGTCCACCCACACGCTGTATTCCGGGAGGGTTCCTGATCTTTTCGACCACTGCCCCCTGACTTGTGCAGAGTTCTTTTAACGAAGATTTTTGCTTCCATTTAATGCGACACCCATATCTCCTATTTTCTATACCATAGGTATGCGAATGATCGTGGTAATAAAAATCCATGTTGGTCCTGGACAGCACCCGGTCATCTCAATGCAGCGTGTTTTTTCTTTTTCTGCTATTCAGCGCCATGTTGGGGGAAAAAAAAGTTTCACCCAACCAACGCTGGGGCAGCTCAATCAGGTAAACGCGCCAAAAAAAAAATTAAACGGAGCGTTCGAGCTCGTCCACACGGCTCGGAGGCATGAGGACAATGCTTCTGAGCATTTTGAGCAGTTCCTGCAGCAGAACACAAGGTGTAAGATCCACAAACATTATCACATTTAAGGTAGGAGCCTTTCTTTATTAGCAAAAATTTTTCTGAATAGACCCACCATTGTGTGCACTTATCTAGTGCTTTTTTTAAAAAGGGGCTTTGAGTGGGTAGGGGTGTGTGATAAGGTTTTACATTGAAGGTTTTTTATGAAACAGTATTGAGATAAAGGTAGGGGGAAGTTTCACTGCATTTTGGATTTATAAAAGGTATGATAGTGAATAGGGGGCAAATTTGGGAGGTTTAAATTTTGGGAGGGGAGTAAGTTTTAAATGTTAAAAAGTTTTTATGAGGTTAGTGAGGTAGGTTAGGGTGTGTGAAGAGAGGGGACTATTTCCCCGGTAAAAAATAGGTTTAGACGGGATGTGTAAGTCACCATGGGTTTTTTAATATATTTATAAAATGGGGGTTTTAAAAAAGAAGTAAAAAGCTGGGGTGTTGGGGGGAAAGAGGGGGGAATTAAATTTTGGAGAATCAAATACTAAATGGGGTTGACACAGTTTAATTTTTGTGATGTACTGTGCTTATGGGAGATTGAAATTTTGACAATGGGCAACACTTGGGTAAATTTAATGAGGAAAAATTTCGCCAAAATGACTTATCGGTCCAAAAGGAGAGCGGTGAAAACAGGAGGAGTTTTGATGCCCACCAGCAATTTGGTCAGCCTCAACTTAAAAAATCGCAATTCGAAGACCCCCCCAAAACCAAGGGCCCCCATCATTAATCCGCCAAGGGGGGGTCGTCCCCAAAAAAGGGTTAGGCAAAAAGGGAAAATTTTCCCTTATTGACGATGGGCCATGTGTGGCAAAATCCAAATTAAAGTCCCAAGGTTGCAAGTGAAAAATTTATTAAACTGTGGTTTCTGAACTTCATTACATTTTTTTTTTTTATATTTTATTTAAAACGTGCGATACAAATAGCAGAAAAATTTATTTAAAAGATCAAGACAAAAGTTACTGACTGAATTTTACTTAAACCCAAAAAACCCAATATTGTACCATATGCACAGTGGTAAAATTGATACCCCTATGCCGTGGTAATATTGATACCATAGCCAGTGGTAATTTGATCCATACGCACGTGGTAATTTTTGTTCCATACTGCAAAAGTGGTAATTTTGATACCATACTGCACAGTGGTAAATTGATCCCTTAGCCAGTGGATTATTGATCCATACTGCACAGGGTAATATTGTCCATACTGCAAGTGGAAATATTGAACCATACTGCACAGTGGAAAATTTTGATACCATATTGCCAGTGGTTATTGATACCATATGACAGTGGAAATATTGATCCTTTTATGCACAGTGGTAATATTGATCCCTTTATGCCGGGGGAAATATTGATCCCATATGCACGGGGGGGAATTTGATACCATATGCACAGTGGTAATATTGATCCATACTGAAACGTGGAAATTTGATACCATATGCACGTGAATTTGAACCATACTGCTCAGTGGAATATTGATACCATACTGCACGTGGTAATATTGATCCATACTGCTCAGTGGTAATATTGTACATTTACGAAATGTGGTAATATGATACATACTGCCAGTGGTAATATTGTACCATACGTGACACGGGTAATATTGTATACCATACTGCCACAGTGGTAATATTGATCCTACTGCATGGTAATATGATACCATACTGCACATGTGGTATATGATACCATACTGCAACAGTGGTTTAATATTTACCATACTGCACAGTTTGGTAATATTGATACATTACTGCACAGTGGTATATTGATACCATACGCACAAGTGGTAATATTGATACCATACTGCACAGTGTATATTGATTACTGCACAGTGGAATATTGATACCATACTGCACAGTGGTAATATTGATACCATACTGCACAGTGGTAATATTGATACATACTGCACAGTGGTAATATTGATACCATACTGCACAGTGGTAATATTGATACCATACTGCACAGTGGTAATATTGTACCATACTGCACAGTGGTAATATTGATACCATACTGCACAGTGGTAATATTGATACCATACTGCACAGTGGTAATATTGATACCATACTGCACAGTGGTAATATTGATACCATACTGCACAGTGGTAAATATTGATACCAACTGCACAGTGGTAATATTGATACCATACTGCACAGTGGTAATATTGATACCTACTGCACAGTGGTAATATTGATACCATACTGCACAGTGGTAATATTGATTACCATACTGCACAGTGGTAATATTGATACCATACTGCACAGTGGTAATATTGATACCATACTGCACAGTGGTAATATTGATACCATACTGCACAGTGGTAATATTGATACCATACTGCACTGTGGTAATATTGATACCATACTGCACAGTGGTAATATTGATACCATACTGCACAGTGGTAATATTGATACCATACTGCACAGTGGTAATATTGATACCATACTGCACAGTGGTAATATTGATACCATACTGCACAGTGGTAATATTGATACCATACTGCACAGTGGTATTTGATTACCATACTGCACAGTGGTAATATTGATACCATACTGCACAGTGGTAATATTGATACCATTACTGCACAGTGGTAATATTGATACCATACTGCACAGTGGTAATATTGATACCATACTGCACAGTGGTAATATTGATACCATACTGCACAGTGGTAATACACACACACACACACTGTATATTACAATGGTAATACACTCTCACACACAACACACTGTATATTACAATGGTAATACACTCTCACACACAACACACCGTATATTACAATGGTAATACACTCTCACACACAACACACTGTATATTACAATGGTAATACACTCTCACACACAACACACTGTATATTACAATGGTAATACACTCTCACACACAACACACTGTATATTACAATGGTAATACACTCTCACACACAACACACCGTATATTACAGTGAATATACACACTCACACTCTACACTATACATTACAGTGATATTGTTTTATTTGTTAAAGAACATCTCTAACAAGGTTACTTATACAAAACATCAAACACTGGAAATTATAAAGATTGTACAATAAAACAAGAGATATAAAAAACAACTAAACACGCACAATGACACACATACACAAGCACACATAGGTGAGGTTTCTGCCTGTCAACACACACGTATGCGAGACTAAATCTAAGATCTCAGGTGCTTAACAGAGCACTACGATACTCAAACATTAATTTAGGCGATTATCACAAGATTTAACATACATAGGTATTTAGGATACAAAGAGGAAACGGGATAATACTAAAAGTCACAATAAAAACATCCAATATAACAAAAACAAACTACGATGTGAAATTTTACATCTCAGCGGAAACTAAGAAAAAAAAATGCAAGTAGTTACATGTAATATAATATTACTGAAAAGCAGACTGTAACACAGCATAAAATATAACATAAAATAAGAACCAGTAGCTTATGCTAGGAAAAACTTTTTTTTTTTTTTTTTTTTTTTAAACAATTACAATTGAATCAAAATCATTAAAGACATCTATTAACATATTTGAGTCATTGAAAATTTTCATCATAAAGTCCTTGAAATGATTTATGCATGATAAATGATAATATGCAATCGTAGTGCAACACATTTCTAAATGATAACTTTTTTGTTCCTGAAACCCTTGGGGCAATAACCATATTGCCTCTAGATATCAAAACTCAATTATACATCCTTATAAACAGCTCTCCATGCTCACACCCATGTCTAGGAAATAGCCCGTTGTGTCCCCTTACCACTTTGCAAATCCCATAAATCCCTTAATGTGAAATTTCTATAACCCTCACTAAAATCTCTCTCCCATCTCCCTCCATACACCCCTTTATTCCTACACTGTGTCCTATAAAAAGTTGCTGCCAATGCATTAATTCTTGCACGCACGTCCGCCTCCTCATAGCCACATCATATGATATATATAATCCGTAATCATATACCCAATCGCATTCTCAACCCTTTTATTCACCCCAGTTATATCTAAACTTAAAACCCTCAAGACCTGCAAAGCCCTCCCCCACTAACCTTAAAAACCTTACCCATCCAACCCTTATAAGTTCAATACAATCGCAAAAATACACCGTATGATAATAGTCGCCAATCCCCACAATCCTTGCATTCCCCATCCTCTCGTATTCCTTATATGAATTAAACCATTCCTGACGGCAATATTCCATGTAAAAATCTATACATAACTTCTCTGACTTTAGGTTTTAAACGCAATTTATTTAAACGCCCCCAAATATTATGCCAATCATACATCGGATAAACTCCTTCTACCGCCGCTACCAGAGCCTTACCATCTGCCCTATCAAGATTTCTCAATTTAATATGTAAAGGATCCTCACGTTTATAAATACCGTAACATTGCCTCGCCTATCATGAACTCCCGACCCCCCCACCACCGTCGCATATCCTGATGTATCCTATGAAGACCGTCTCCTTTCACCCCTCCCTCCCGCTTATAACTATGTTTTAAATACATACTTATTATCCTCTTTTCGACATCTATAAGACCCAGCCCTCCACGGCCAACCGGGAGTGTGACAACCGCTCTACTTAACCATTCGCTCCCTGTTCCCCAAATGAATCTAAAAAACTTTTTTGTAGCCTTTTTTAACTCACAAGAAGTATCGGAAATATTACGTAACATGCCATAGTTTACTATATAATAGCACATTCGTTGTAATCACCCTTTGTTGCAACTTAAATTAGCAGCTCTTAAACCACTGAGGCGCTTCAGAACACTATCAACGATACGCACGGAATTTATTTGCTGTGCTAACTTGATATCATTTACATAAACGATCCCACATATCTTTATTTGGTCACCCTTTTCCACCTTTCAGCAACCATTCCGTCTCACGTGACCCTTTTCCAAGATTCATATACTTTGTTTTCCCCATGTTGATCGTCATACCAGTAGCCTTTTCAAAAACTTTCACTAACGTTTCTACCCGAATCAAATCCATGTTTTCTCTCACCAAAATCGTCGTATCGTCGACATATCCAACAATGCCCGCTCCCCATCCTTACATTACCCATCCCCTTTGCTTCCAATAAAACCCTTATCCCTCTATAAAAGGGATCTTGAAAACAAGCAAAAAAAAATTTGTGAAAGGGGACAACCTTGACGCAAACCCCTTCCCATCTGAATTCGATCTCCCAACCTCCCATTCACCTGCACACGCAAGGTTGCCTCCTGATACATTAATTTGGCCCATGATATAATTTCCGCCCCAAACCCCTGCCATCTCATGATCTTCCATAACGTCTCCCGTTCCACACTATCATATGCCGCCTCCCAATCTATAGCCAATACCCCCCCTCCCAATCTTACTCTTTCTTCAATAAAACTTCTAATCATACCGTGACCTTCATACATAGACCTGCCGGCACCCCATATTGTCCCTTGTCAATCACTCTGCCCAGGATTTTTTTTATTCTGTTAGCCAAGATCCTTCCAAAATTTTATAGTCACCACATAATAACGAGATTGCACGATAATCTTTAACCGTTAATGGCTCACCTTTAGGAACTAGGACGACCACAGCAAACCTTTGTTGTTCCCTAAAACCCATCCCGCTTCATTATCTTGAATAAACGTACCAAAAACCCCTTTAAAACGTTCCAATTTTGAAGATAAAGTCGCTGGGCAACCCATCAATTCCTGGCGCCTTACCCAATTGCGCCCCAGATAAAGCCTCCCAAGTCACACTCCGTTATCGGCCCTCCCAACATCAAACGATCATGCTCCGTCATCTCACAACACACAAACCTACCGATTGACTGCAATGCAATTTCACTTATTCCAACACTTTGCGTTTTCAATTTAACCAAGCATCTATATACCCACTCATACCCTCCGTCGTCGTCAACTCACTGATTCACTCTATACCCCTGCATACTACCTGAACATTCAACCCCATTAACTCCATTGCTTGCGACGTCTGTGTTGATTCCTCAACACACACGCCGACGGCCGATCTCCCCACAAAACCTCTTCGATTCCACCCTTAAGCCTTTCCCATCAAACCTTTCGTTTTGTAAATTTCGTAGTTGCTCCTTAATTCTTTCAATTTCTATAACAGGATAATTAGCATTCGCTTGTACATAGCAGTCGCGCAACTGCCCCTCTAAATATCGTTGGAAACCATATTGTAACTGACTATATCTCACTCCTTGGACTAATATAATATTCCTTAATTCGCTTTTTGGCTATCGTTTCCCACCAATTAACCAAATCCACATCTCCAGGTGCTTCAACCACAAGGCGTTCCCACATATGCCCAAAAGACAAAAGACTTTCCTCCCTCTTCAATAACTTTACATTTAATTTCCAAAAGATGGACCCCTTCTAGGCACACCCTCAATATCTACATCCATTACAACTCCTCTGTGATCCGAAAAAAACCACATTTATCACATTCACTCTCCGCACTGTAATCGCATTAGACACGTACATTCTATCCAATCTCGCGCATAATCTCGTCTAATAAAAGTATGCTCCACCATGCACCCCCCCCACACACATCCATTAACCCACACTCGTCAATAAATCTCCCAGGTAATCCCAAGCAACAACCCGCTCCTCGAGGCTCCACATCTTTTCGTCGTATTACACAATTCCAGTCGCCCCTATTATCGCTACATTTGGTAAAACTACGTAGATAATATACTAATACATCTTGTACAAAATGAGTTTTAAGTCGTACATCTCCCTCGGCGGCCCATATACACATACAAAAACTTATGTGTGCTTACCCATAAACCATCCACCTAATCACTCTCCCCTCCCCCCTTTCACTTGGCGTACTACAAACGGGCTATTTTCCTTTACCAGAATGGCGACGCCTCCTTTTAACCTCGTCGCATATTCCATATAACATCATAACCATCCATTTCTAACTCATATCCAATTCTGTAATTGTGTTCTTGGTTAATACCACATCCACATCTAGACGCACCAAAAATTCATTAAACCACTTTCGCTTCGCTCAGATCTCAAAACCGTTATATATTTATTGTCAAAACCTTAAGTCAATTAATGGGGTTTTCCTTTAGTTCTAGGTATAGACTTTTCACTTATACATTTTACACCACTCTATCCTCCCCCCTTTTTTGGGAACCACCTTGATAAACCCTTGTTTCGTGGATTCACTGTTCCCTGTCCTCTGTACATCCGCCCAAGACTTTTCCTGGCCTTTGGGCAGGAGTAAGCACGTCGTCTGAGTCTGATGGGGTCGCAGTTCGCTTTCGCGTCCTACCCTCCACCTGCATTGGGATTTCTTTAGTACTATCGTGATGCACCTCCACTTCTGCTACATTTACCGTCATACCATGCGACACACTAGACTCAATGCTTCCATCCGTCGCCTCACCATGATGTTCAACCGATCCCAAAATTGCACCTGGATCCTCCACACGGTTGACGATCGACTCGTCTAACAAAACATCCAGTGCCTTCACTAAAGACGCCGCTACATCCTCTTCCCCCATAGTGGGCAGAGTCTCTTCAAATACTTTATTTATGTCCAGTGACGGTGATTCTTCTCGCTGTTTTGCATCCTCCAAAGCATTCTCCTGCGCTTTTTCTACCTCTTCACTCCAAGATGACCGTTGTAGAGACGGATGAGCATAAGACTGTTCTCGTCCCTCAACTTCCTCGACCTCTTCCGATTGTTTCTGTTGTGATATTTGGAGATTCCCACGACGCTTACCACACTGTGCCGCTATGTGGTCATACGATCCACACAGCCGACACGTACGACTTTGCCCCGCATATGTTACATATACTTGAGTTCGAAATGCTTGCAACATAATATTTTTTTTTTTTTTTTTTTTTTATTTAAAAAACACAATACATATCATACATTTGTGCTATATTTAGGTTACATAAACAAAGAAACATAATCCATTAAATAATAAAAACAAACAACTTCACATTCCTTATCCCAGCACTAAACTTATACATAAGAAAAACACGTTCAACTGTAAATGCTTAATTCCCCCTCCAAAGTGCCCAACCAGCACACACAACATACATGTAACTAAAAACAGCCCACACCTGAACATACAGGTGGGTTTATTATATCCATAAAATACAGCCAGTATTTTATAAACACAAAAGGTAATATTTATCCTAAGAATGTTACACTTATTTACATTATATATGAAAACTTATAAACAAAGACATTCTCATATAATCCAATTCGTTGCACATCATTAATATTGTATATTAAACTTTATACACAAAGACATAATACTAAACACCTCAAAAATTACAAAAATAATAAAGGTGACAAAATAGCCATTTCCACACCTTACCACAGAGAAACTAAACACACTATTAAAATAACAAAGATACACACTCATGTTACATAGCACATTATTATCAGTGTTAACAATGCTTTGAGTGTTCTTCTTGTAGTCGTCTTCCACTGACAAAGATCATTTAACTTATTAAAACTATGTTCATCAATGACCTCTTGTCTTTCAAACACATGGTTAAACTAAAACATTCACACACAAGAAAACTCCAATTACACCACATCTGACATGTCATCCCTCCCATACAACTCTCATGACAATCCTACCACATTTACATATCCTTCATTATGGTCATAACTCGCTCTAGAAAAGGAAAATGGTCCCTTAGTACTTAAGTAGCCAAATTACTGAGTCCCCTTACCGTTATATTTCTATATGCCTCCGGGAACGCAGTTGCCCCACTGTTACCATAAATGAGTTTATTTCTGCATACCGTGCGATAAAATTCCTGCCGCAATAGCCCTTACCCTAATCCCCCCGCCTTTTTCCTTCAAGCCCCAGGAATAAAACAAGAAATCTGTCACAATGTACAGAATGGCTCTCTTTACAACCTCAGACACCCCCCTTACCTCTAAAGTTAGGGCACGCAGGATCTCTACATTGCCCCCACCCATTAACTTGAAGACTCTAGCCAGCCACACCCGTACTTGCCCCAACTCCCTACAAAAATATACGGCATGAAAAGCTGTTTCCGATTCCTCACAATGTTCGCATTTCGCTTCCTTTACCAAACCCATCACACACAAAGCTGCTTTGACGCTAAAATCCCCATTACAAACCTATAAACTAAACTCCCTTACCCTAGGCATTAATCTAAGTTTCTGGAAATCATGCCAAATCGTACCCCAATCATACAAAGGGTATACCGCCACCCCTTGCATCACTTCTGGTTTCCTACTCATCTCTACTAACCTTCCCACCTTGAGCTGTTTTACCTCACCTATTACTAACATAACCCTTAGCATATTCTCACATTCCATCAAGTCCTTTCCTCCCCACCAACGTCGTACATCCCTCATTACCCTCCCAACCTCACCCCTTTTACCCCCCCCTCCCTTACGTACTTTTTGTTTAACATACATGGCCTTTACCCTCGGCCCTAGCATCAAAAGCCCTACTCCCCCTCTGCGCACCTTCGTCATAACCACCTCTTTACTTAGCCATGCTCGTCCAAAACCCCATATATAACGAGACCCTTCTCTGTATCTCCTTTATCTCCTGTTCCCGTAAAGGATACACCACTGCCACGTTCCACACTTTACTATAAACCAATGATTTATTATTATTGCCCTTTGCATTAGAGTAAACATCCTTCGCTCTAAGGTTCCTAATCCGTTGTACAACTTTCTCTCCCACCAATTCTGAATTCCTCCGTCTAGCCTCTTGCTCATCTGCCATATAGATTAATCCCACAAATTTTCAGCTGTTCAGTCACATCCCATCCAAAACTCCACCCCCATTCTACCCCCCAACCAATCTCCTATCTCTAATAATTTCGATTTAGCCCTGTTGACACGCATGCCTGACGCCTCTCCAAAAAACCTCATTACTCTCTCCACCTTTCGCAAACCTTCGACATCATTGATCAGTATTGTTGTGTCATCTACATAACCAACTACCTCTGTGATCCCCGACCCCTCCTCCTGTAACGTTGTTGCTTCCTCAACCATTTCATAAAACGGGTGTTGCATACATGCAAACAGAATTTGAGACATAGGACACCCTTGTCTCAAACCTTTCTCCATTTTCAACACGCTACCCAACCTACCATTAATTTGCACCTGAATCGTAGCTTCTGCATACAAGGTCTTCACCCATTTTACTATTCCCTCCCCAAAACCCATAAGCCTTAAAATGTCAACCATGTACTCTCTATTCACACCGTCATAAGCATTCTCCCAATCAATGCCCAAAATTCCACCTCCCTTACAACCCTGCAAAAATTCCCTAATACGACTATGTCCATCCCTCATACTACGACCCGGATTCCAACTGACCCTTGTGCACCATACCACCTATTACCTTCTTCATCTGTTCCTAAAATCTTCGCAAAATCTTATAATCCGTACATTAAAGATATGGCCTGTACGTGCTCAGTGTTCTCCCCTCGCTTTTTTTCTTTACAAGCACGACCACACCCGTCCTCTGTGACGTTCCCCAATTTTCCTTCCTTCAGCATACAATTCAATACCTGAACCAAAAAACATTTATGGTTTCCAATGCACTCTGTAAAAATCATTGGAAAGCCCATCAATTCCCGGTGCTTTCCCCTTACTTAAATTGAACACTGCCTCTTTCACTTCTTTCCATACTTATTATTCCCTCCAATCCCCCTCTGTCCTCCCCACCTTTCCCCAAGACTTCACCCCTCCTCTTTCTTTATTAACTATCTCCAAATTACCTTTTTCCATTTCCTTTTAAACCAATAGTCCGCATAATTACTTATCCCTCAGTTGTCACCAACATTTGCCCCTTAGTATAACCTTCCAAATCGTCACTAACCTCTAAAAGTATGATAGTGGACTCCTGTTTTTAATGCGAAAACTTCTTAACACACTACCCGACGGTTTATCTCCCCATAGCACGGCATCCATACCTGCCCTTACCCTTAATTCATCAAATCTTTCATTATGTATGTCCTTAGTCTCCCTCTTAGCCCTGATATTTCTTCAAAAGACTTCTCCTCATCTCTTGCGTAACACTCATTGAGCTGCTGTTCCAAATAATTCTGTAAACCGTACCTCCACCTCGCCTCCTCCCTTCCTTTAAATTTATAAAACCCCGCAGATACCAGGTTTAAGCCCTATTTCCCACCAATCCAAAATACTCCCTACCCCATCCCTTGCCCTCCACAATTGTCCCCACCAGTCTCTAAACTCTGCGTTCACCACCTCACTCCTCACCAACCTTGCATTTAACTTCCAGAAACTTGATATATACCTTTAACCACTCCCTCCCAATCCAGTTCTACCAAAACTGCCCTATGATCCGAAAACCCTACGTCCACTGTTTTTACCCCTCTACCCTAACTGCCTCCGTTATATAAATCCTATCTAACCTCGCTGAATAATTTCTCCTAACAAAAGTGTAATCCACTCTCCAAGCCCCACTCCCCTCCACGTCCCTCACCCCTGCATCCTGTAAAACATTGCGTAACGACCGTAATACACAACCCGCCCCCTTGGCTCCACGTCCCCCCCCTTATAACACAGTTCCAGTCCCCCCCAATTACAGTTACTAGAGGTAAACTCCTTAAAAAATACACTAAAACGTCTCTCACAAAATCCTCTTTTACTTTGATTATATTCTCTGCTGGCATATAAACCCCAATGAAACATACTCTAGATGCTCCCCACTCACCATCCACCCTCACTACCCTCCCCCCCCCTTCTTCCCACTTTATAATACGTAAGGGACTATTTTCCTTCACAGCCACTGCACTCCCCCCTTTTAAACCTAACAGACCCACTTACATACAATTTATAACCCTTTAATGCCAAAGCACAGCCTATCTTATAATTATGTTCTTGTATAAAGCATACATCCACATTATATCTCCTCAAAATACCATTCCATCCATACTCGTTTCACTTCATTCTTCAATCCATTTACATTTACAGTTTACTATCGTGAATTATTTTAAAAGTGGTGGTTTACCCTTTCTTCTTGGCACACACCCTCCTATACCGTCCTGCTGTATGGCATCTTTCTTGCCAGCTTGCTTATTCACCCCCCCTATCCCTTCATTATCCCTAGAACCAATAAACCCTACATTACCCTTCCCTCTTTCCCCTTATGACATACATCCTTTCTCCAAGATTTTACTCCTGTTCTTTGTCCTGGAGTAAGAACATCGTCCATCTCAGACGTTCCTGCAGTTCTCTTACAAGAACTCCCCTCCCCACACACCTCGTCACCTGTCTTTTCTGCCCTATGGACCTCTGCCACAACGTTGTGCACATTAACATTAGTGCACACAGTATTCCTAACCTGATCTTGCTGCACAGTTGCCTGCACCAGGTTACACCCTTCATCCACCTGTCCCTCTTCAACGTCATGCAAAAAGGAACTAAGTACTTCCTCCAGCAAGCCATCCTGTTTGGCCGTACCCTCCTCATCAGACGTCGATGTCGTTCTGTCCCTTATCAACTGATAGTGTTACACTTTCTTCCATAGTCGCCTCAGCCCTGTCCACTTCGTCACTCCATCGGCAAGGAATCTTGTTTGGCCTTACTCCTTCCTCCGACACCTCTAGAGCATTCCTCTGATGTAAGATCACTGGTTCCTGTTCCCTCCGTCCAGCTTTTTTATAGCATTGGGCCGCCATATGTTCAAAAGAACCACATAATCTGCAAGTCTTCCGCTGCCCTGAGTAGTACACGTAGACCTGCGTTCGGAAGACCTCCATAAATACGTATGATGGAATTGACTGCCTCAACGTCATTTTCAGCGTAAATGATCCTTCACATTTCTATTAATCCATTTATATTTTTTAGACTGAGCATTCGTCTCTCGACCTGCGGGGAGAGAGGACGCTTCTACTGGTTCTCTTGCACGCCACCTGGTGAGGAAAACATAGTATTAGCACCAAGATGGCGGACCGACTGTACCGGCGCATAAATACAGTCTGCATTCAGCTGGTTAGAGGATCTTTAAGCAACGACACGATGAACGTTCTCCTGCCAAGCATTATCAGGGACTGTTATGGCATCCCCAATGAAGAGCTGTATGGTGTGGCATTGAATGGAATGTCAAGGGTCTTCGTGAAGTTCATGAGGGCTGACTTCTACTCTACCATCGTAGATGAATTTCAAGAACGACGGATGAGCATCAATTCGGCAGTGGAAGTATGCTTGCATGATGTGTCTAAGTATTTTACTTGGGTGAAGGTAAGGAATGTACCTTTTGAGGCAACAGCATACAGCTTACAAGAAGTGTTCAGTGGTTATGGAACTGTACATTCGACGAGCATGGGAATGTGGAGGGACGGCCCTTATGAGGGGATGCCGGAAGGATCCTGCACACTGAAAATGACCCTGAGAAGACCGATACCATCATATGTTACATTGCGTAACCATAGAACACAGGTTTTTGTACACTATGCGGGGCAGAGGAAGACGTGCCGTTTATGTGACTCTTATGAGCACATGGTGGCACAATGCCCCAGGAGACAGGAGCCGAGGCGTCAGGAAACAGCCTCTGTGGATACGCCATTAGAAGCCACGGATGTTATGACGGGTGAAGTGGAAAGCCGGGGTACAGGCCTATGGAGTGAGGAGGTCGACAGGGCAGAGGTGGTTTTGGAGACGTGTGTTACACTACCAGTGGAAACGGGGGGGGAGGGAATATCGCCGTCAGACAGGCCGTTAGATAATGCAGAGTCAGCTCAGGACGGGATTTTGGAGGCTGTGCTGAAGGATTTTTTGGAAGAGTCGGAGATTGGTGTGGAAAGTGATGTGAGTTCAGGTAATGACAAGGTGATGGATGAACAGAAGCAGGGTAAGGAAGACTTGAGTGAGGTTCGAAAGGAGAGCAATGTGGTGGTGGAGGTCCATCAAGAAGATGTGGTTGCAGAAGAAATGTATGTAGAGGGTAGCTCCCGCAAGAGATCAGAGGGGGGCATCAGACATGGACGAGGTCCTCACACCAGCGCAGAGGCCTGGGAAGAAGATGTGGGCAGCTGTGGTTGCAAAGGCAAGTCAGGGAGGAGGGGGGGGCAATGGGAAGCTAGGTGGGAAGGGACAGGGAGGGGTTGGAGGGCAGGAACGAGGGATTGATAGAGAAGAACCGAGACCTATGAAAGGAGGACCAAGTAAGCCTCAGCGGCACAGGGGTAAGCCGCCATTCTTGTAAAATTCAGGTGTGTAACTTTCAATGTAAACGGTCTTAAAAACGAGGTCAAGAGGGTATGGTTAGAGTGGGTTTTGAGGAGATTTAGTATTGATGTCTGTTTTTTGCAGGAACATAACCATAGGTTAGGATGTGAGTTGTTGTTGAAAGGTTATAGGTTGTTTACATGTGATGCTTTGAGGTTGAAAGGAGGTGTGGCTGTGGCGGTAAAGGAGACCAGTCCTTTGCGTATCCTGGGTTGGGAGGAGGGGGGGGGTGGGAGGGTTGTCAGGGTGGATGGGTTTTGGGGGGCCAGGAGGGTTAGTTTTGTAGGTGTGTACATGCCAGCAACTAGTAACACTAGAGTGAAGGTGGATTTTGTACGCGAGGTTCTGGTATATCACTTGAGAGGTTTACCTGTTTTTACGGTGTTTGGTGGGGATTGGAATTGTGTCTTTAAAGGAAAGGGGTTTGTTTTGGGGGTTTCCGAGGGGGGGGGGGTTGTGTTTTTTTTTTTTTTGGGGGGTTTTCGGGCGGGATTTTTTGCGAGATTTTGGGCAGTAGAGGGGTTTGGAAGTGGGGGATATGGATGGACCCAACATTTTTCGTGGGGGATATGGGGGCCAACGGTTTGTTAGGTTTTAAATTTTACGGGGCTTTTTGGTTGTGGGGGAGGGGGGAGGACTTTTCGAGGGGGGGGTTTTTCTGTTTAATCGGCTGTTATAGCAAAATTTGGGGGTGGGGGGGCAAAAATGGGGGGTTTAATGCAAGGATTTTGGAAATTAAATTTTAAAGGCTATTTTGGGAAGGGGGTGCCCCCAAAGGGGGTTTTTGGAAGTTTGGGTTTGGAAATCCTTGGGGGAAGACTGGGAATATGGAAATGGATTTGTTTGGATTGGGGAAATGGGGGCTAAATTTAAAAATTTGGGGAAAAATTTTTTTAAAGTACCGGGGTTAAAGGAGATGGCTGGGTGGATTTTGGGCCCTACAAAATTATCTTGAGGGTCATTTAAAAAATGACTGTTTTGCAGGGGAAAAGTGTGGGGGGGGAAGTGAGGATAGGGAAACTTTTGCAAAGGGGGGGTTTGGGGGGAAATTCACAATAAAAAATTTTTGAGGAAAATTCGATTTTTTGGGCGGGGTTTGGAGGTTGTTTAAGGGGAGTTTGGCCCAAATCGGGTTTTGTATTAAGGATTTTTTAAAGGGGAAGGGCGGGCGAAGACCCCCTTTGGGCTTTATTTTTTGGGGCCCGGTACGGGGGGGGGGCTTTGAGGGGGGGTAAAGGCTACCCCCCACGGAAAATTTTTTATTTTTGGTTGCAGATTTTGGGTTTAGGGAAAGAAGTGGGGGGAGGGTTGGCGGGGGTGGGTGGGGGGCCGGTTTGGGGATAAAGGGGTTTTAAATTTGGAAATTAAGGAGCAAAAAAACAGGGCCCTGAGGGAAAGAATTAATGAAAGAGGGGGTTTGGAGGGGGGGCTTTTTTTGGAAAATTGTGCCAGGGAAAAAACCCCAGGAAATAGACGGAATCCCCCAAACGTTTTTTTAAAAAGGAAATCATTGGGGGGGTAAAGGGGGCTTGTCTGGGGGGTTTTTTTTTGAATTGTATTTTTAAATATTTGGGGGGAGGGGGAAATCCCCAAAGAAGGGGGTTTTTCAGGGTTTTAGTGCCCAAAAAAAAGGGGGAATCCCGATTTTAAATTGATTACCTGCGATTACTTTAAAAGTGCTGGGTTTAAAAAATTTTTTTGCAAAGGGTTTTGGGCAAACAGAATGAGGAAAGTGTTGGGTTTATTTTACATGGGGGACATTTTGGGAATTTCCCAGGAAGAAGGATGGGGGGTTTTGGGCCAGGGTTTTTGTTTTGGGATTTTCTAGAAAATTTGAAACGGGGGGGGGAAAAAAACAAAAAAAAGGTTTAGTTTGGGTGAATGTTTTATGATTGCGTGGACGAATTTTTTTGGGGGTTTGGGGTTTTAGAGAGGTTGGGTTTTCGGGGGGGGGTTTTGGTTAGTGGGGTGGGGGGAAACCCCGGGAGGGGGGCAGGGGTTGGGATACGGGGTTTTATGGGAGGTTGGGGAAATTTGTCCCAAGGGGAGAGAGGTTTGAAGGGCTGTCCGATGCACAGCGCTTTTTGGGGTGTGTCCCAAAACCCTTTTTATGAGTCTGTTTGAGAGGGTAAAAACAGCCCAGGAAAGGGAAGGGGGGTTTTGAAAAAGGGGGGCATCGTTGGGTATGGTGTTACTATTTTTTGGGCAAAAGGGGGGGAAAGGAGGATTTTAAGGGGGGGGGGGGTAGAGTGATTAAAGATTTTGGGTTATGAATCCCGGGAAAAATGAGAGTTAATACGGAAAAATTAAAGGGTTTTCTAGAGGCCCGGAAATTTGGGATGGGGGGGGGGTTGGGGAAAAGGTTTTAGGTGGACAGGGGTTTTGGACAAATAAAGGGGATGTGGGATATGGTATTTGGGGGAAAATTGGCGGGCATGCAGAAGGGAAAAATTCGGAGTTTTGTCAGGGAAATTTTTAATTTAGATAGGGGGGTTTAAGTGCGAGGGAAATTTTGTTTTTACATCAGAGGGTATGGGGGAAAATTTTCCATTTGTCTATGGCAAGGTATGGGGGGTGGCAGAGGTTTTTCCCTTAGAGGTACGGATTTTGTGAAATGCAGGGAGGGTCCCTGAAGTTTGTGGGGGGATTTGGGAGGGCAGGGTTTAAAGAAAGGGAAAGGTTTTTATGACGGATGTTCGGAGGGGGGGTTTGGGTTTTTTCCCTTTTGGGACTGAGATTTAAATTTCTGTAATTAAGGGTGGAGGTAAAATGGGGGAAGGGGGTGTGGGGGGGGTCCTAAATGGGAAAAGTTATGGGGAGCAGTAAATGGTGGGAATTGGGGGAAGGAATTGAGGGTTTGTGAAGTTATGTTGAGTTTTTTTTTGGACTTTTGAAAACAGGGGAAAAAAAAAAAAAGTGAAACGGTTGGTGAGGGTGTAAAAGGGTAAAGGGAAAATTATGAAAGGGGTTAGCCGGTATCCAACGAATGTTTGGGGGGGGGTTTTTTGGAAAAGATTTTATAAGCTTGGGCCCGGGCTAGAGTAAAAAATTTGGGTATATGGGGTTTACATGGGGATTCTGGTTTCCCCAAGGGAAGGGGTTTACGTAGTATGGGGTTTGGGGAAAGAGGTTTTTTTGTCGTTTTGGGGTGTTTTTAAACGGGGGTTTAAATTTGGGGTCTTTTTTGTACTTTTTTGGGAGGGGGGGGTAAAGTTTCATGGATGGGGGGGGTTATCAGACTTTTTGGGGGGGGTCGTTTGCCGTTTTTTTTAAAGGGTTTTACAAACGGGAAGAAAAAAGGGGGGAGTTTTCCCAGGGGTGTTTGGAAGGGCTTAATTTATATCATAGTGGATTATCTGGACATTTCATGGGGAAGGGGGGGAAATTTTTTTTTTTTTTTTTTTTTTAAATTTTTAAAAAAACAAAACCAAAATTTTCATTTGTGCAAATTTAAAATTACAAAAACAAAGAAAACATGATCCATTAAATAATAAAAAAAAAAAACAACTCCCCATTTCCTTTTTCCCGACACATTTATCATAAAGCTTGTTTCCCCCCCCCAAAATGCCCAACCCGCCACACAACTTTCAGTAACTAAAAAAAAGCCCCCCCTGAACATACCGGGGGCGTTTATTATATCCAAAAAACTACAGCCAGTCCCCCTTCAACAAAAAAACAAATTAACCCAAAAACGTTTCCCCTTATTTACATTATATATGAAAAATTTATAAAAAAAAGGGCATTCTCAAAAAACCCAAAGCGTTGCACCGCATTAAATATTGTAATTAAACTTTTACACAAGGACAAATTACAAAAAAATAAAAATACAATATAATAAAGGGGGACAAAATAGCCCCTTTCCCCCCCTTTTCCCAAAAGAAACCCAAACACACTATTAAAAAAAAAAAATTACCATTTATGTTACATGGGACATTTTATTAGTGTGTTAACAATTTTTTGGGGGTTTTCCTTTTGTAGTTGTCTCACTGCAAAGGGTTTATTTTTCCTTATTTAAAAACTATGATATCAAGACCCCCTTGTCTTTCAAACCCCAATTTGGGTTTAAAAATTAAAAAAATTTACACAAGAAAACTCTCCAATTACAACCCCATTGACAAAGTATCCCCTCCCTTTCAAACTTCATGACAACCCAACCCCATTTACATAGCCTTCAGTTGGTCATATCTCGCTCTAGAAAAAGGGAAAAAGGCCCTTAACTTAAGTAGCCCAAAAAACTGAGTTCCCCCTTTCCCTTAAAAAATTTTTAAAATGGGCCCCCGGGAACGCATCGGGCCCCCCCTGTTTTTCCATTTAATTTAGTTTTTTTTCTGCATACTGTGCGATAAATTACCCGCCCCCCCCCAAATTTCCCTTTAACCCCAATTTCCCCCCCCCCCCTTTTTTTCCCTTTAACCCCCGGGGAAAAAAACAAAGAAAAAACGTCACAATGTACATAATGGCTCTTTTTACAACCTCCAACCCCTCTTACCTCTAAAGTTAGGGCACGCAGGAGCCCCTACATTGCCCCACCCATTACTTGAAAACTCTAAACCACCAACCCTTACCTGCCCCCCAAATTTTCTACAAAAATTTAACCCGCTTTAAAAGTGTTTTTCCCATTCCTCAAAAAATGTTCGCATTTTTGCCCCCTTTAAACCCAAACCCCTCAAAACACAAAGCCCGCTTTTACGCTAAAATCCCCCTTCAAAACCCATTTTAAAAACTAACTCCCTTACCCCTAGGCCCTTAATCTAAGTTTTGGAAAAATTTCCCAAAAACGTACCCCAATCCAAAAAAAGGGTATTTTCCGCCACCCCTTGCTTTTATTTTGGTTTCCTACCCCATCTCACTAACCTTCCCACCTTGACTTTTTTTCCTCAAACCTTTTCTTAAAATAACCTTAGCATATTTCACATTCCATCCAAATCCTTTCCTCCCCCCCACCCTCGTAAAATCACTCATTTAACCCCCCCAAACCCCCACCCTTTTTACCCCCCCCCCCCCCTTACGTACTTTTTTTTAACTACATGGCCTTTACCCTCGGCCCTAGCCTCAAAAGCCCTATCCCCCTCGCCGCCACATTCGTCATAAACCCCCTCTTTAATTACCATGCTCGTCCAAAACCCCATATATAAGAAGCACCCTTCTCTGTATCTCCTTTATCCCCTTTCCCGTTTAAAGGGGGTACACCCCTGGGCCCCGTTACAACCCCTAATTTTAAACCAAAGAATTTTTTTATTATTGCCCTTTTGGGATTAAAAGTAACATCCTTCGCTCTTTAATTTCCCCAATCCGTTGTCAACTTTCTTCCCACCAATTTTCCCAATTTTCCCCCGTCTAGCCCCTTTTCATTCCCGCCCTATAATAATTCCCCCAAATTTTCGGGGTTTCAGTCACAAACCCATCCAAACTTTCCCCCCCATTCTCCCCCCCACCCAATCTCCTATCTCTAATAATTTCGATTTAGCTCTGTTGACGCGCATCCCTGAGTTTCCCCAAAAAAAACCTCATTACTCTCTCCACCTTTCGCAAACCTTGGGACATCAAGATCAGTATTGTTGTGTCATCTACATAACCAACTACCTCTGTAAACCCCTTACCCTCCTCCTGAAACTTTTGTTGCTTCCTCAACATTCCATAAAACGGGTGTTCCCATACATGCAAACAGAATTTGGACATAGGACACCCTTGTCTCAAACCTTTCTCCATTTTCAACGCGCAAACCCAACCTACCTTAATTTTCACCTGAATCGTAGCTTCATGCATACAGGTCTTCACCCATTTTACTATTCCCTCCCCAAAACCCATAAGCCTTAAGTGTCAACCATGAAACTTCTATTCACACCGTCATAAGCATTCTCCATAAATTTGCCCAAATTCCACCAAAATAACACCAGGAGGCAGCTCTGATGAAAACTCACACTCAAAACGAGCTTTTAAATCTCTGCACAAAATTCAATTTAAACCAGCAAATAATAGAGCCTACAAGACTGGAGAATACACTAGACCTCATCTTCACTAACAATGATGATCTGATAAGAAATGTCACCATATCAAAAACAATATACTCAGATCACAACATATTGAGGTTCAGACATGTATGCATGGAGCCCCAGACCGACAAAATGAGACTAGTCATGAGGGAGCTTCACCAAATTCAACTTCAATAACAAAAACAAAAAAGTGGGACCAAGTAAACCAAGTCCAAACCGATATAAGCTGGGAAGATATACTAAGCAACACAGACCCAAACTTATGCCTAGAACAGATTAACTCGGTGGCACTCGATGTATGCACAAGGTTTTATTCCCTAAGAAAAAGGAGGAGTAGATGTAAAATAGAAAGAGACAGGCGCTCCCTTTACAGGCGACGGAAAAGAATAACAGAGCGGCTAAAAGAGGTCAATAATCTGAAATGCGCAGGGAGACACGGTCAGAGAAATAGCAAGCATTTGAACTTAAGCTAAAAGAATCCTTTAGGAGTCAGGAATCGCGGGAAGAACTAAAAGCCATAAATGAAATCGAAAGAAACCCAAAGTATTTCTTCTCCTATGCCAAATCAAAATCGAGAACAACGTCAGTATTGGGCCCCTACTTAAACAAGATGGGTCCTACACAGATGACAGCAAGGAAATGAGTGAGCTACTCAAGTCCCAATATGACTCAGTTTTTAGCAAGCCGCTAACCAGACTGAGAGTCGAAGACCAAAATGAATTTTTATGAAGAGCCACAAATTTGACTAACACAAGCCTATCCGATGTTATCCTGACGCCAAATGACTTCGAACAGGCGATAAATGACATGCCCATGCACTCTGCCCCAGGGCCAGACTCATGGAACTCTGTGTTCACAAGAACTGCAAGAAGCCCCTATCACGAGCCTTTTCCATCCTATGGAGAGGGAGCATGGACACGGGGGTCGTCCCTCAGTTACTAAAAACAACGACATAGCCCCACTCCACAAAGGGGGCAGTAAAGGAACAGCAAAGAACTACAGACCAATAGCACTAACATCCCATATCAAAAAATCTTTGAAAGGGGTCCTAAGAAGCAAGATCACCACCCATCTAAAAACCCATCAGTTACACAACCCAGGGCAACAGGGTTTAGAACAGGTCCGCTCCTGTCTGTCTCAACTACTGGATCACTACGACAAGGTCTAAATGCACTAGAAGACAAAAAGAATGCAGATGAAATTTATATACAGACTTTGCAAAAGCCTTCGACAAGTGTGACCATGGCGTAATAGCGCACAAAATGCGCGCAAAAGGGAAAAAACAGGAAAAAGTCGGTCGATGGATCTATAATTTCCCACTAACAGAACACAGAGAGTAGTCGTCAACAGAGTAAAGTCCGAGGCAGCTACGGTGAAAAGCTCTGTCCCACAAGGCACAGTACTGCTCCCATCTTGTTCCTCATCCTCATATCCGACATAGACAAGGAAAGTCAGCCACAGCACCGTGTCTTCCTTTGCAGATGACACCCAATCTGCATGACAGTGTCTTCCATTGCAGACACTGCAAGGCTCCAGGCGGACCCTCAACCAAATCTTTCAGTGGGCTGCAGAAAACAATATGAAGTTCAAAGATGAGAAATTTCAATTACTCAGATATGGTAAACATGAGGAAATTAAATCTTCATCAGAGTACAAAACAAATTCTGGCCACAAAATAGAGCGAAACACAAACGTCAAAGACCTAGGAGTGATTATGTCGGAGGATCTCACCTTCAAGGACCAAAAACATTGTATCAATCGCATCTGCTAGAAAAAATGACAGGATGGATAATGAGAACCTTCAAAACTAGGGAGGCCAAGCCCATGATGAAAACTCTTCAGGTCACTTGTTCTATCTAGGCTGGAATATTGCTGCAAATCTAACAGCACCTTTCAAGGCAGGTTTAAAATTGCCGACCTAGAAAATGTACAGAGAACTTTCACGGCGCGCATAACGAGATAAAAACACCTCAATTACTGGGGCGCTTGAGGTTTCTAAACCTGTATTCCCTGGAACGCAGGAGGGAGAGATACATGATTATATAAACCTGGGAAAATCCTAGAGGGACTAGTACCAAACTTGCACACGAAAATCACTCACAAAACGAAAGCAAAAGACTGGCAGACGATGAAACCACCCCCCAATGAAAAGCAGGGTTGTCACTAGCACGTTAAGAGACCATACAATAAGTGTAGGGCCCGAGACTGTTCAACTGCCTCCCAGCACACATAAGGGGGATTACCAACAGACCCTGGCAGTCTTAAAGCTGGCACGGGGACAAGCACCTAAAGACAGTTCCTGATCAGCCGGGCTGTGGCTCGTACGTTGGTTTGCGTGCAGCCAGCAGCAACAGCCTGGTTGATCAGGCGCTGATCCACCCGGGGGCCTGGTCACAGACCGGGCCGCGGGGGCGTGACCCCCGAAACTCTTCCAGGTAAACTCCAGGTAAACTCTTACAACCCTGCAAAAATTCCCCAATACCTATGTCCATCCCTCATACTACGACCCGGAATTCCAACTGACCCTTGTGCACCATACCACCTATTACCTTCTTCATCCTGTTCCCTAAAATCTTCGCAAAAAACTTATAATCTGTACATGCCTGTAATGTCAGTTCTCCCCCCCCCGTTTTTTCTTTACAAGCACGACCACACCCGTCCTCTGTGACGTTCCCAATTTTCCCTTCCCTTCAGCATACAATTTTAATACCTGAACCAAACAAACATTTATGGTTTCCCAAAAGCACTCTGTAAAAATCATTTGAAAGCCCATCAATTCCCGGTGCTTTCCCCTTACTTAATTGAAACACTGCCTCTTTCACTTCTTCCATACTTATTATTCCCTCCAATCCCCCTCTGTCCTCCCCACCTTTCCCCAAGACCTTCACCCTCCTCTTTCTTTATTAACTATCCCCACATTTACCTGTTTCCCCATTCCTTTTAAACCAATAGTCCGCATAATTACTTATCCCCTCAGTTGTCACCAAACATTTGCCCCCTTTGTATAACCTTTCCAAAAACGTCCCCTAACCTCTAAAAGTATTATAGTGGACTCCTGTTGTCTAATGCGAAAACTTCTTAACACACTACCCGACGGTTTATCTCCCCATTAGCACGGCATCCATACCTCCCTTACCCTTAATTCATCAAATCTTTCATTATGTATGTCCCTAGTCTCCCCACTCTGATATTTCTTCAAAAGTCCCTTCCCCCCCATTCTTGGTAACACCATTGAGCTGCATTTTATTTGAAGTGGGGGTTACGCCGTGTGCGGGGTCATGAAGGGAGGGGCGTGAATGTCTTGGCATGAAGAGGTGCGATTGATGGTGGGGAGGGTCGGGAGATGAAGTGTGTGAAGACGTGTTGGGGGCGTTGCTGCATGTACGGGACATAATAAAGTTCGAGTGGCAGATGTTTTAGAGCGTGTTGTAAGGGCGAGGTAGTCCGTGAATGTGAGTGTATCTACCCTAAGTATGCGTGGAAGGAATTATGGGAAAGGATTACGGTTGTTGCGCGTGCGTCCAAATGTCGAGAGTATATTTCGTTTTCTCATGGTATATGCCGTCGGGTGCTGCACTTAAAAAGAGGGTTGATGTGGAGGGGCGCGTGTCGGAGTGTGCGGGGATGAGGAGACTGCGTATCATGTAGTGTATTTTGTGATAATTTGGGGAGTCTCAGGGAATGGATGGGTAGGTTCTGAGGTTAGTGGGAGGAGGAGGGTATTAGTATTGCGGGCGATAAGTTTGGACGTGGGAGGGCGTAGAGCGCCTGTTTGCAAACGTGCAATCCCTAACTATTCGAACTATATATAGATTGGCCCCGGATACTGTCTACGTGTTAGTGATATAACAAATCATTACTTTAATTTACCATCTCCCTTCTATGCGCGATCTCCCAATTGCAATGAGCCAGAGATACAAATGGGGATTGGAAGGTGCGCAAAAGGGTGTGGCGGGACCATTTATTAGAACGTTGTGTTATAATCGGGGAAATATGCCTCTGCCTAACCCAGTGACTAGCTCAGGGACCAGGCGTGCTAGTCAGCACGCTGCGTCACTACGTGGCTCCATCAGAAATATCTACAGCCATGAGATCTGAATTGTAGTGATGACAAGGGGCCGTCATACCTGAAAATCAGTCCCCCGCCACCCCCCGCCCCCGTTCACGCAACTGCGTTACAATGCTCTCATAGCTCAGTACACGCGGAGACCGTGTTAAGAACCCTCTTTACGCCCCCTCCTGCCAACCCACACAAACCCTCAACCCCCCCATAAAACCGACATTAGCACCCCCCCCCCACCCACAATCCCAACCACCCCCCGCCCCCCACCAACCCCCCCGCCGCCCCGCCCGCCCCCCGCCCCGCCCCCCCCCCCCGACGACGTGTCCCGCCTCCTCCCCCCCCCCCCCCCCACGCCCCCTCCGCGCGGGGACGTGGGGAAAGTGACTGAATTTCAGGGGATGGATGGTGGAACGGGCTTGTCTCCTCAATCGTCTCTCAACCTTGAGTGGAGAGACGTGTGCTGCTGCGCCCCCTGGAGTTGTCTTCGGTCGGCCAGTATTATTTTCACCAACTTGGCGCATGCTCTGCCGGCGCAGGGTAAATACAGTCTGCATTGTATTAACCAGAGTGGGCTGTATCGGGCCATAAATGGAGTTGCTTTTGCCTGCAATTCATCAGAGATACCTACGGAATAGCCAATGAGGGATTTGTGGACTTGCATTGAAACTCGGTACGAAGAGAGATTTTTGTTTAAATTTAGTTCGGCGACTCGTGTATGAGGCAGTGGTGAATAAGTTTCAAGGAGGTGGCAATACAGTTAATCATGCTTTGACGGTGAGGTTGCATGATGTGTCCAGCTATTACACATGGGTTAAGATCTGGAATGTGCCGTTCGAGGAGGATGCATCTGACATCCGGTTCATTAAGTGTAAATACGGCACAATACATACGATCACTGCAGCGAAGGTGGTCAGCTGGCCAGTATATGGGATAACCTGTGGGTGCATTCTCTGTCAAAGATGACGCTCGGCATCCAATTCATCGTTAGTGTTGATGGAAGATTTCAGGGACTCAGGTTTTTTGTAATCATACGCGTGGGCAGCGAAGCACTTGACGTTTGTGCGGGGTCGTTTATGATCACCTGGCCTGCGCAATGTGGAAAGAAGAGGTGGTGATAGGGACAGCAGCAACGAACGAGATGTGGAGGAAAGGTTGGAGAGGTTCAAGATCAACGTTTTCGACTCTGCCTAAGCAGAGTTCGGACAATGGAGGTGAGGAGGTTGAGAGGGCCGAGGAAAAGGAGATAGGGCAGGGGCCTACGCGGGTGGGAGACATACTTCTCGGGAGTTGTACAAGTGCTTGATGAGGTAATCGCGGAACAAGTGAATGGTAGTTTAGCGACGCGGAAACACGATAGTGTCGACGTTTGAGAAACATTTTGGGTAATGAGGTCCTTGTGTCTCCCGGATGTTGGCAACAGACCTGGATCATGGGTCTGCAGTTGAGGAGGGCGTGGTGACGCCAAACCGGACTGAAGTGTGTCTAAGGATGCACAGTTGGTGAGATTGTGGATGTGGAGTTCATCATGCAACTGAGTGGATGACTTGATGCAGGTCGAGGGTACGACGAAAAAGCGCCGCAGCAGTGCTTTCGGATTCCGACGACGTGCCTTACGCCAGCACAAAGACTGGGAAGAAAACATGGGCGGAAGCCATGCGGAGAGGTTCAGTGGCGCCCAGGCGGCAGGGGTTGGGGTAAGGGGTGACAGAAAGGGGGGGGGAGGGAGCAAAAGGGATGCAATGAAACTCGATCAGGTGATAAATCGGTTGTTGTCAGGGGTAAACCCCCTTTGTCGGTTTTAAGTGCCTGACATTGAACATCAATGGCTTGAGGTCCTCAGAGAATGTGTGAGTGGGTTTAAGGAATATTTGGTGCGTCATGACGTTGATCGTTGTGTTTTGCAGGTAACACAATTATAGACCGGGTTATGAGTTGAAGGTGGATGGGTATAATGTGTATGTTGAGCAGCAGTCAGATTAAAGGAAGTGGTGTGGCCATTTTGGTAAAAGAAATAGCCGTTGGTTGTCAGGCCACTAGTGTGGGGGGAGAGGGGAGGGTGATTCGTGTGGATGGGTTATGGGAGTCAGAGTACAGATGACGGCTTGGTGTGTGTGTATGGCCCAGCAGAGGGAGATTGTGAGGATAAAAGAATAAATTCGTAAGGGACGTTCTGGATATTATTTGCGTGGGATTGCCGGGGGTTGCTGTGATGGGGTGATGGAAACTGTGTGATAAGGAATAAGGATGTTTGAACCAAGGGAGGAGGGGGCAGGGCATTGTTTGAGGATATGGGAGAATTGTTATCGGATAGGATATTGACAGTGTTTGAGGGAGGTGATGGGTGGTGGAGCACACATTTATTAAGCGTGGATATGCGGCCTAGGCTCGATCGATTATACGTTCCCAGGACAGTTGGAATTGTATTACATAGTGTGAGGGTTTATCGGACGTAGTATTTTCTAGATCACAGGGGTGTTTGGGTGGTTATAGGTTGGGGAGGGGGTTGCCACAAGAGGTGTTAGGGCGTTTTTGGAAGTTGAATGTAAAGTTGTTGCAGCAAGAAGAGTATCGACAGTTCATTTGTTTCAATTGTGGGAGGAGTTGGTGGCGAGGCGCCTGGGAATAGTGTATTGGGTTAGTTGTGGGACTCTGTGGCGAAATCTCGTATTAAGGAAATTTTATATTCGTAGTGGGAGGAATATAAACAGTTTGTAGTAATGGGTACCAATCTTATCTGAGTGGACAGTGAGAGCTTGCTTACGAGCGTGGGAGGCATAGTCATCGGTGGACGATATTGAGGGTTTAAAAGGAGCGTTAGGGATTTGAACAAAATGGATAAGATTTGATTGGCGCACGAGTTATGGCCGTGGGATGGGAGAGGTTGTTATGGTGGGAGAACAGCGCCTTCGGAATGTGTGTTGACGGGAAGAGACGCGTAAAGAGAAGAGTGCGACGGAGATGATGGGTTTAACTGTTCATGTGGGGATGGTGAGGTTATAGAGGGGGCAGGTATTAGTGACGACAGAGGGTTTATGAGTGGTTATCTAGTTGCATGGTTTAGGTCATTATGCACAATCACGGAGGTATTCGTGATGGTGGCTTTAAAGGAAATGGGAGGTTTCGTGCAATGTGAGATTGATGGGTATGGATAGGGTAAACATTTGAAGGTCTCACGATCACGGAAAGCGAGATTTTCGCACGCTTTGTCTGGTGAAGTTTAGGTAAGGCGCAGGTGTAGATGGTTGCCTAATGATTTTTCGTAGGAATTGGGAAGTATTGAGCGGATTTTTTAGTTAGGTTATTTCAATGTAATGAAGGTGATGGGAAATGGGGAGCAGCAATGGACTGCGGTCGGTGGTATTAGTTCCGAAAGGTGAGACAGGACTACGGTAGAGGAATTACCGGCTATATCGCTTATGTGTGGCGATTTATAAGTTATTTGCCACGAATATTAGGGAATAGAATTAAAAAGGTGATAGGTAACGTAATTGACAGAGAAAAATATGGGTACGGGTAGACAATGTATGAAGGGCATGGAGTTCTTGAAAAGTTTTATAGAAAAGGGGGGGAGTTGGGGGGGATCGGGGGGGTGTGTTGGCATTGGATTGGCGAGCTGCTTACGATGTGTGGAGAGAGATGCCGTTATGGTGGTTAATGCGTTGGCAGGTATTCGCGGAAGGAAATTTTATCCTTGGGGCCGAAAACATTGTATCAGGGAGCATCTATGAGAGTACAGGTTAATGGAAGGTTAGGTGTTAACATTCAGATGGGAGGGAGGGCGGTTTGCGACAGGGTTGCCTCTATCGGCAAATATTGTTTGCATGCCTCCAGGATCCCTTTTATAGGGACAGTTAGGTGGAGTATCGCAAGTGGAGGGGTTAGTAATGAACGAGAGGGTTGGCCGGTATTGTGGGTTTTGTGGATGCATACAAACTGTTTAATGCGTGGGAGTGATGAGAAGGATTTTCAAAAGGTGGAAAGGTAAGTAGATGTGTTTGGAGGGCTTACTGGGATGGAAATTAATGTGGCATAGTCTAAGTATATGTACCTAGGCAATATCGTAAATAGAGTCGGACTGTAGGGCGCGGGTGGAGTGTGGTGGATCAGCTATTGTATTTGTGGGGATAGTGTACGCTAAGTATGATAGGGTCGCACAAGGAGGTATAAATTGATGCGCACGTGGATGGGGGTATTATTGAAAGATTGGGTGGTTGAGGACGGCGCTGCTAACGTTGCATCGTGGTTCAATTGTGACGAACGTGCGTTGTTTAGTAAAGATATGGCAGTTGGTGGCAGTTTACGCTGAGGCGGCGAGAGGTTCTTGCAACGGTTGCAACATGGGATTTTACGATTATATGGGGATCGGGGTTGTGACTGGCTAAGTAGAGGGGTGGTGATGCTTCCCGTTAGCCACGGGGGGCTGGTGGGCTTATACCTTTAGAAAGGCGTCTGATGAGTGTGTATCTAAAACGCGGGTATTTGGGGTGAGGTGGGGGCGAGGAAAGGGGGGGCTAGAAAAAACTGCGTAGGGATTGCAACGATGGTGGAGGGGGGTAAGGATTTAATGATTGGGGTGAGGCCATGTTGAGGGTTTATCGACGGTGAGGAGCCGAAGCGCCTTAATTGAGGATTCTACGACAGAGGGTGGGGGGTGGTCGTGGGGTCCTGTGGTGGCGGCAGTTGAGGTGGGAATACCCCATGTTATGCATGGGGATTATCTGAATTGTTTACGGCAATTGCGTATTAAATCCAGGTGTAAGGGAGGTAATGTTTAGGTTTCTACATGGAATCTTGCCGTCTGGTGTTGTGTTATTTAATAGGAGACTAAGGGAGGGTGGGGAGTCCCAACGCGTGTGGAATGTTCAGTGTACTATTTTTCATTGCGGTGTATTTTTGTAATTGTTTAGAATAGCTGTGAGGGTATGGTTAGGTAGGGTAGTTAGCGGTTAGTGGGTGGGGAAGGGTTACAGGTGTTAGGTGTTAAGTTTAGATATAGGTTGTGGAATGAGTCTGATGGTGGTGAATGTGGTTGTGTATGTGGTCAATGATTTTATTTATACGTCTGGGGCTGAGGGAAGTGGGTATGTGGGGGAGGAGGGGTGTGAGGGAGGTGTGGTGTGAGGGAAGGTGGCGTGTGAGGGAGGTGGGTGTGAGGGAGGTGGGTTGTGAGGAGGTGGTGTGTGAGGGAGGTGGAGTGTGGATGAAAGAAATAAAGGTTGGTTTGGTTAGCGGGCCACATTTATAGAACTAAGTGTTCGCATAGGGTGTTTATGGTGGGAAGGTGGGAGACAGCGTTTACTGAGGGATACCGGCAGTTTTAAGCCTTAAAGGATTTACGGGATGTAAGTGTAAAATGGGTAGCGACGGGTAGTTTCTTGATGCGGGATGTGTGATGGTTTTAAAGTTGTGTGACGGGATTTGCATGATACATTTATACTTATCTGGAGTAGTGAGTCTGTGTGTAGGTGTGCAGTGTTTTTACACATGTTGTTTCCCTTATGTCGTGAAGATTTGGATAGTATATGTCGTAATGTATTGGAGCACTACATCATTGTGTGTATACAAGGTGAAAGAAAAGGAGTAGAATCTTAAAGTTTTTATGTGTGAGAATGATGTTCGTTTAGTGTGAGAGTGTCTTCAAAGATGTTATAGAAAGCCACATACTAATGGTGTTACTACGTATGCCATATGACTGTATCGAATATGCTTGTGTACAAAGTCCGGGGTTTCCCTTCTTGTAGGAAGCATTCTGTATAAGACATAATTTTCTGTATATCTGAGGTTTGGAATTTACTAAGCGTGTACAGTTTTATTATACTTATGCGAGATGTACAAGGCCTAACATATAATGTTTCAGGCGGCCCTGGTTAAGAATTATATAGAAAAACCCCAAAATAACCCCAAAACCAAAAAACCCCACTACATGTTCGGGTGACACTGTAGTGAAGTGTAGTGTTATTATTTTAAAGTACACGTGTTGGTTTCACTTTGCTCATGTTTAATGTTTAAAGTCACATATATAGAGTATATGTAACGGTAATATAAAAATGTATTTTGCTGTTGGTAAATACGCAATTTCAGATTATTTAGTTGGAATCAGGATGTGCTGTCGGTGTATATTATGTATTAATACTGCTATTGGGTATTATTGTGTATGAAAAAAGTTTGGGTGGTTTGCACCCGTGTATTGAGATTAATAGAGTATATGATCCTTGTTATGCTAGGCAAAGTTTTCATAATTGTTACTTAGAGTAAGTAGTATCCTAATCTCTTTAGTATGTCATTGTTTGTTGGTATTTGATGGGGGGGGGGTACCTTTTACGTCCAGAGCTCTTATGTACGACTTTATAAAATGTACCTCAGGTGGTGTGGTGGATGTATAGGTTTTAATGGTATTGATGGTGAGGGTTTTTACCTTTAAGAAATTGTTTTTGTATATTAAACTTGATAAGATGTTTAAGTGGCTGAAGTGATTCTTGGATATGTTGTTGGGTACACTGTGTGAAGTTTCCTTTTTCTTTTTTGTTGGTGTATACGTATGTTGTACTTTATTGTGTTGTTTTACAATGTTGATTGGTTTAAGTAAACATGTTTGCTTACACGTATTAATGTAAATTATTTAAAAAAAAAAAAAGATAAAAAAAATGTTTAGGGATGCAGGGACAGTTTGTGTCAGCACATAGTAATGTTTATGTGGTATTTTGACAATGTAATTTATAATTTGGGTAAGCAAACTGATACTATGTGCTTTTATTTATTTAATGGTATTGTATTGTTTTTAAATAAAAATATAAAAAAAAAAAAAAAAAAGCGGGAAAATATTGGAAGTCGCTGGGACCAGGCTTTTTCAGGCAGGGTACCGTAGTATGAGTGTGAGAGCATTGTTATCGTTGTGAAAGGGGGGGGGGGAGTGAATTTCAGCCCCCCCCCCCTGGGGATGGATCGGGTTAGTCTCCGGGTTTGGGTATGCACAACATCTGTTTACTGGTGTATTGTGTTAATGCGTGGTTGAGGAAAATGTGGTTGTGCGATGGGATGTGGTGGTGATGATATATGAGTTATAGATGTCTTAAGTCAGAGTCTACTGCCTTCTATCTTTGTTGAAGTACTTGATGTAACTTTCGGCTATGGCCTGGCAAACGGAGGTTTTATGTGTTTGTACTGAGCATTTTATTGCTATATTATATATTGTGTAATAGCCTGTAGATGCGTGGGATGCTTATGGCCTATTCTAGTTTTGTGGCTGACTCGTAAGACTTGTGGTTAAAGCGAGTATGTGTGACTGTAGGGACTTATGTACTGGGGTTTTTTTAAAAAGGTGCAGTAAGAGTATGTTCTTTGTTTTATTTGAGAGTGTGGGACAGAGGAGTTGCAAAAACGAACAGGGGGTTAAGTCAATGCCGGGGACAAAAGGAAATCCATTTGTTGACTTCAAGTGTTTTACTTATAAATATAAACGGGTTGAGTGATGAGAGGGAAGCTTAAGTGGTTTAATGAGTATTGGTGCGATTGGTGTGGATGTTGTATTCTTACTGAAAATAATTTTTTTTAAGCTGGTATGAGTTGGATATGAGATGGTTATAATGTGTACTTGGGAACATGCGACTCGTTGGAAAGGTGGGAGCTGCCATTTGGTAAGGAAACTAGCCCGTTTATAGTAAGACGTAGTGAAGGGGGAGGTGAGGGGATGGTAAATTAGAGTGGATGGAACTTGGGGTAGGGTTCCCTTAGTTAGTATGTGTTTATGGTCCCGGCTGAGGTGACGTGAGTTTAAAATAAATTTTGTTCGGGACGTGCTGGTCTATTTTTTACGTGGTTTACCGAATGTTGCAATATAGGCGAGATTGGAATTGCGTGATACGTGTAAAGATGTGGAGCCCAGAGGTGCGGGGTGTTGTTTGGGTATATTGGGGATATATTGACCGGGGTGGGGTTAAAGATGTGTGTGGGGGGGGAGGGATGGTAGAGAATACCTTCATTTAAACGAGGTTATGCGGCGTGGTTGGACCGAATGTAACGTGCCTGTGCGTTAACTGTGCGGAGGGTGGTGTGATAGATGGTGGTGTTTTCGGATCATAGAGGAGTGGTAATAGATGTGGATATTGAGGGTGTACCTCGGAGGGGTCCATCATTTGGAAAATTGACTGCTAAAGTGTATTAAAGGAAGAGGATGTCTTTTGTCTTTTGGACATATGTGGGATCGTTTAGTGTAGAAGACCAGGGATGTTTGCCATGGTTAATTGGTGGGAAACAATAGCTAAAAAACGTATTAAGGAATATTTTTAATCGAGGGAAGAGTATAATCAGTTACAATACGGGTTTCAAAAGATTTAGAGGGGAAGTTGCGCGACTGTTATGCACCAAAAATTAATTGCCTAATTATCCTGTTATGAAATGAAAGTTTGAAGGAAATATCCGAATTTACAACAATGAGAGTTTGCATGGGGGAAAGCTTAAGGGCGGGATTGAGGTGTTTTGTGGGGAGATCGGCGTCGGCGTGTGTGTTGCGGAGTCAACACACACGTCGCAAGGCAATGGTGTTAATGGGGTTGAATGTTCAGGGTAGGGTATGCAGGGTATAAAGTGGACCAGGTGTTGGCGACGACTGAGGTATAGTGGGGTTTATTGATGCTTGGGTTAAGTTGAAACGCAAAGTTGAGGGAATAAGTGAATAGCATTACAGTCAATTGGAAGGTTTGTGCAGGTGTGAGTTGACAGAGCCATGATCGATTCGTTTTGGAAAGGGCCGATAACGGGAGTGCGAGACATGGGAAGCTTTATCCGGGGAGCAATTAGGTAAGGCACCAGGTATTGATGGTTGCCCAGTGACTTTTATCTCAAAATTGGAGCGTTTTAAAAAGAATTTTTGGTAAGATTATCAATATCTTAGCGGGTATGGGTTTTAGGGCACAGCAGCAGATGGCTGTGGTCGTTTTAGTGCCTAAATGTGAGCCATTAACAGTTAAAGACTATCGTGCATATTCGTTATTGTGTGTTGATTATAAGATTTTTGCAAGAATTTTAGCTAACAGAATAAAAAAGGTCCTGGTAAATGATCGATAAGGGACAATATGGGTGCGGGAAGGTCTGTGTATGACGGGCATGGTTTGATTAGAAGTTTTATTGTAGAAAGAGTAAATTTGGGTGTTGGGGGGGTGTTGGCTATATATTGGGGAGGCGGCATATGATAGTGTAGAAGGGATGCGTTATGGAAGATTATGAGTGGCAGGGGTTTGGAGAGGAAATTATTCATGGGCCAAATTAATGTATCAAGGGATGCATCCTTGCGGGTGCAGGTATATGGAAGGTTAGGAGAAAACTATTCAGATGGCAGGGGTAAACGTCATAGGTTGTCCCCTTTCACAAATTATTTTGGTGTTTTACAGGGTTCCCTTTTATAGAGGAATTAGGGTGTTCATTGGCAGCAAATGGGGTTGGTGACGAAAGGGGTGGGGGGCTGGCATTGTTGGATATTGTTGATGACACAACGATTTAGTAAGAGGTAACAGGGATTTGCCTCGGGTGGAAAAGTTAGTAAATGTTTTTGAAAAGGCTTTGGCATGTCATTTAATATAGGAGGAAAACGAAGTTTATGGAGCATGGGGATAGGTTAAGTGAGGAATGTGAAGTAGTTGAAAGAGTGAAAAATAGGTGGACCCAATTACTGATATTGGAGATCGTTTATGGAAGTGATATCAAGTTTAGCACAACAATTAAATTCAGTGCGTATTTGTAGAAGGTGTACTGTGAAGCGCTTATGTGGTATACGAGCTGGCACACTTAACTTTGCATCAAAGAGAAATTACAACGAATGTCCCTTTATATATGTATACTTTTGGCCATGTAGCAGCAATATATTCCGATACTCCGTAGTGAGATACAAAGGTTACAAAAGCGCGTTTTTAGATTCATTTGGGGTATGGAAGCGAATGGTTAGGTAGAGCGGTTGTCACACTCCCGGTTGGCGAGGAGGGTGGGTCTTATAGCTGTTGAAAGAGGATTATGAGTGTGTATTTGAAACGATAGTTATAAGCGGGAGGGGGGGGCGAGGGAAGGCGGACTTCATAAGATGCGTCAGGATATGCAACGGTGGTGGGTGGGTAGGGAGTTCATAATCGGTGAGGCAATGTTAAGGGTCATCATAAACATGAGAGATCCTCACCGTATTAAATTGGAAAACCTTGATGGGGTGGAAGGTAAGGCAGTGGTAGCAGTGGTAGAAAGGTGTTTATCCGATGTATGAATTGGCGTAATATCTGGGGGCGTTTGAAACAAATTACGTTTAATAATAAGAAACCTAAAGTACGAAAGTAAATGTATTAATTTTTAATGGGATCGTACGTCTGGAATGGTTTATTCATAGAGAATACGGGAGGATGGGATATGCAAGGCTTGTGTTGGGATGGGTGAATGTTTTCCATATAGTTGTATTTTTTTTTTTTGCGAATGTATAGAACTATTACGAGGGTTTGGTTGGGTAAGGTTAATAGGTTAGGTGGGCGGGGGGGGTTTTTGCAGGTGTTGAGGGTTTTATAGCTTTGACATAGGTGGGAGTGAATCTGATGGTATGAGATTGCGGTAGGGTATATAATTACGGATTATATTTTATGTCTTGGGCTATGAGAGGAGCCGACGTAGTGTGAAAGAATTAAATGCATTAACAGCAAATTTTTATATGGGACAAAGTTCGTAGATAAAAGGAGGTGTATCGGGGGAGATGGGAGAGGGATTTAAGTGAGGGTTATAGGAATTTCAACTTTACGGGATTTACGGGAGTTGAAAGGCAGGTAAGGGGCGATGATAATGGGCTGGTTTCCTAGAATGGGCGGTAGCTTGATGAGTTTGTTGAATGTTATACGTGGGTATGTCCAGGGGTGCAATTTTAAATTATTTGTTTCCGAGTGTTTCAATGTAAAATACAGTTATATTTGGATTATCGATTATTACTATGATGTGTATGTGCGTATATATATGCCATGTTGTGTATGTGTGTGTATTTGTCGTAGGTATGTATATGTATGTGTGTATGTAATGTATGTATATATGTATGATGTATGTATGTGTATAGTGTATATATATATATGTATATGTATATGTCTGTATATGTATGTATTGTTAAGTATGTTTAATTTCTTGTATGATACCAATTATTGGGTTTTCTCTTGAACATTTTCAATTGATATTACATTACATATTTTCTATGTGCATTTATGATATTATACAATGTGTAAATGTCAATGGCTTTTTTATGTTTAAGTTTTATTTACAAGGTATTTTTGAAGCACCAATTGATTGGCATCGCCAATTGAAGCATAGTGTGTTTTTGATATTATTTGAGTATTGTTTTTCTCTTGTATTTGTCATAGATCGGTGGTATACTATGTATGTAGTTTGCAGTTTTAACGAACCTTGAAATAATTGACATCATCGCTTTATTGCCGTGAGGTTGTGCTGCGCACACGCTCTGGTTGTGAGGCCTTCCTGCGAGATTGATTTTCACAGAAGGGCAGCTATATAAGAAGGCGCGTCACACTGTGTGCTTTGATATAGTGTCGGGGTGTAGCTACGGCATCATGTCCGCACAGGTGCTTCTTACTTTGGATTATTCGCGTAACCTATACGGCATTGATGTGAAGATTTGTATGGAGTATGCTCAACGGGGCTTACAGAATATTCGTTAAGCTTCGATCGACAGCAGATGTATGGCGCCTGGTGGAGCAGTATCTAAAAGATGGATGTGTGGACGTTTACCCTTAACAAACTCGGCAATACGAGTTCGTTTAATGACGTGTCGCGACACGTACACTTGGGTGAAGTCGTACGCAACGTGCCTTTCGAAGCTGGACGAGGCCAGAGATACGAACGTTTTTGAACGTTATGGTACTGTGCATCTGGCAACGGCAGGACTGGGTGGATGGGGCGTACGGCCGGCTGGCCGGAGGGTTCGTTAACTGAATGAATGACGCTGAGATCCATACCATCCGTTTGTCATTTATCCGGAGACGGACTTTCGGACGCAAGTCGATGGTGCATTACGCAGGGCAGCGCAAGACCTGCGGCTATGTGGTGCTTATGACATTATGGCAGCCACAAGCTGGGAGAGGCAGCAGCAACGACGGTTGCAGAAGAAGGACGGAGCGAGGGACTGACCCGAAGGCGGGGACTGCCAGCGGGCGCCTGTAAAGGGCCATAGTTTAGTCTTGGAAGACGTGGAGGTGGAGAGAGAGTTCCAGACGGTGGTGTCCGAGCCCTTCATGCCTGTAGGATCTACAGTACTCCGCTTTAGGTGGAAGGGAGACAAAGTTGAGTGGAGGAGAAACCGAGCAGTGGATGTGGCTTGGAAGCAGTTGCACGGATAACGTTTTTGGAGGACGAAGACGAGATGGATGATGTACGTTCAGGTGGTGGGACCTGAGGAGAGTGAGGACGAGAGGAGAGACAGCAAGCTGACTGCTGGTGCTCTTCTACGGGAATTGGTGACCGTGGGCGAGGTGGAGGCGGGGTGCATTGTGAGGCCATCCCCCGACCAGACCGTGGAAGCAGAGTGTGTTCGGCGGTAAGAGGGCGGCAACGCACTCTGATTCGATGATGTCTTGACCCGGCGCTAGACGGGGAGAAAACCTATGGGCTGATACTGTGGTGGTGGAGGCAGCCCACAGGGTGTTCCGGTCAGGTGTCGACCGGGGGAGGGAATTAGGCTCACTGTGTGTGATGCATGGTGGGAAAATTGGAAGGCTGGTGACGTGTTATGAAGGAGTTACAGGGCAGCGTGAAAAACCCTTCACAGAAGGTTTCAGGAGTATGACTGTGAATGTAAAGGGGTTGTGTTATGAATGTGAAGCGTTTGTGGCTCCAGGGGTATCTGAGGCGTCATGCCTAGATATTGTATTCATGACAGGAGCATAACTTTAAGGCTGGTCGGGATTTGAATGTGGACGGATATCGTGTGTTTGTGGGCATATTCTCGTACGTTTGAAAGGTGGGGATGGGGGAATTCTGATTCGGAGACAAGCCCGTTTGTTGTAATTGATGTGAGGGTGGCGGAGCGAGGGTAGGGTACTCCGGGTTGCATGGTATGGTGGAGAGGTAGCGAAACCTGGCAGTGGTTTGTGTGTATGCGCCGGCGGTGCGTGATGTACAGGTGAAGAATGAATTGTGCGTGATGTTTTGGTTTATTATTTGAGATCCTATTCCCATCGGTAAAACAATAGTGGGCGGTGGATTGGAGGGAATTGCTCATAGTACGTAGAAAGGATGTGGAGCCACGGGGGGAAGGGTGTTTTTTGGTTGCCTAAGGGATCTTTTGCTGGGGGGCGTGGGGGTTTTTTTTATGGGATGTTAGTCGGAGGTTGGGGACCTAATGGTTGAGCATTACGTTTCATAGACAGGGATACGCAGCCAGGATCGTTAGGTTTTATGTGGGACGGAGAAGGTGTGCGAGTTGAATGTGTGTGCGTACGGTGAAGCTGTATACACGGAATCATAGAGCTGTTTATACGGATTGACTTGGGCCAGCTTAACTATGAGGTATCCACGGGTATTGGAAGTAAAAATGAGAGACTTCTTGGGGTGGAGAGGGCGGGGTTAGATTTGTAGGACAATTTGTGGGAGACATTTGTGGGGAGAGGGTAGGGATGTGGGTGACTTGCTGGGGTGGTGGGATGGGCGTAGCTAAGGAGAGGATCCGGCGGTTATATGTGCGATGGGGGGGAAGTACCAGGGTTGGATGAAGCATCGGGTTCGCAGCAGTATTTTGAGGGTAGGTTGACGCAAAGTTTGTTATGAGAGGGGAGTGCATGCAGGGCCGTAATACCATGGAGGAAATTCGAGTTGTTAAAAGGACGGGATTCGTGATTTTGCAGAATGATAGATTTGATGCGGTGAGAGTGCAGGGTGGAATTGAAGAGGCGGTGTGGGGTGGACCGACCATCGGCTGTGGTTAAGGGGTCAGAGGCAGCGGGACGTATGGCTATGGAAATTGATAGGATGTGGTACATGAGGACTTTAGGGGTATAGGGCGGCTGGACATGAGTTATAGAAATCAAACGGAGGCAATGAGTGATTACGTGGATAGGTGGTTTGGAAAAAATTTACTGCGTGTTGGGGGCGGATGCGGGAGGCATTTAGGAGGTTGGTGGGAGAATGTATCTTGTGTGTATGTTAGACAGGGATGCTTGGCACTGGGGGGGGATTTGATGAAGGGGAGGTGTGGAGAGGCTTTGAGAGGGATGCACGGGGTAAGGCTCAGGTCTGGATGGCTTGACCTGCCAGAGTTTATGTGAGCCATTGGAATGGTGAAGTACTTCTAGTTGAACTATTGAATAGATGAAATGGGAGCGGGTGGTTGGGATAGGTTGCAGGAAACTGCCACCACACCGGTCCTGTCGGTCTTTCAGTCAGTGCGACACTCCGCTCTCGGTCACCTCGCTACCTCCCCCTCGCGTCCCCCACTCAGGTGCCCAGGCGCCACCCCCATTTCGTAGAGCATTATATCCTTCTGCCCTGTGTGCTGATTTAATGATTTTTGCAAAAATTTTAGGAAATTAGGTTGAAGTGCCTTGTGGTGGTTTGAGTGGTTTGCGAGAGGGAATATATGGTCGTGTCTGGTGAGGTCCGCCGAAAGATGTATGACGGGCATAGCTATTGTAAAGGGAAATTTTGTGGAAGGGTCGGGAGGGCGAGCAGGGGGGGGGTGTCTTTGAACCGTTAGATTGGCCAGGAGGCATATGATAGTGTAGAACGTGAAGGTATTGTGGTAATATTAAGGACGGCAGGGCTTTTGGGGAGGAGGTGGTGCGTTGGGCTGACGCATAGTATTACAGGTGTGGGAGTCGTGTGTTTACAGGTAAATGAGGAGTTGGGCGGAGTGGGTATCCATGGATGAGTTCGGAGGGTCTTTAGGCAGTTGTCTCCTGTCTCCATTGTTGTTTGCCCTGTTTAAACAGACCCTTTCTATAGAAAGGTGGGATGCGTGTATGTGAGGTGGATTGGGGAGTAGGAAGTGGAGTGCCAGGGACTAATAGGGTATGTGGATGACAGACAATTACTCTTGCGAACGAGAGGAGTTAAGTGCGGTGGAGATGTTATGGATAATTTCGCGGGGGTTACCGGGTTAGAAGTGTTATGTGGGAAAAATCAAATTACTGGTCTTAGGAGATTGGGTGCGGAAGAGAGAGTTGGGAAGGAACAGTACGTTGGAATATGGTGGACAGGATAAAAGTGTGTGGAATAGTGTATATGCGTAGTGCGAGAGAGGCGAGATGGTTAATTCTGGACTTGTTGGGATCCGCTATGGATGGGGGCGATGGGATGGGTTGAGACCATACTCATTTGAAGTAATCAGCGTGCGATTGTTGTGAATGTGTTGTTATAACAGTAAAGTCTGGCACGTGGTTTCCTGCAGTATAATTCCGTTAGCAGAGTCCAGTTGTTACGAGGCTGTTAAAAGAGGGTTTTCCATTTTCTTTGGGTGTTCGGGTGTGAATGGATGATTAGGAGTGTGGTTACATTACGGTCAACAGAGGAGGAGTGGGTTATTATTTACGGTTTAAGAGCAAGTGCATTTTATTTGAAGTGGGGGTTACGCCGTGTGCGGGGTCATGAAGGGAGGGGCGTGAATGTCTTGGCATGAAGAGGTGCGATTGATGGTGGGGAGGGTCGGGAGATGAAGTGTGTGAAGACGTGTTGGGGGCGTTGCTGCATGTACGGGACATAATAAAGTTCGAGTGGCAGATGTTTTAGAGCGTGTTGTAAGGGCGAGGTAGTCCGTGAATGTGAGTGTATCTACCCTAAGTATGCGTGGAAGGAATTATGGGAAAGGATTACGGTTGTTGCGCGTGCGTCCAAATGTCGAGAGTATATTTCGTTTTCTCATGGTATATGCCGTCGGGTGCTGCACTTAAAAAGAGGGTTGATGTGGAGGGGCGCGTGTCGGAGTGTGCGGGGATGAGGAGACTGCGTATCATGTAGTGTATTTTGTGATAATTTGGGGAGTCTCAGGGAATGGATGGGTAGGTTCTGAGGTTAGTGGGAGGAGGAGGGTATTAGTATTGCGGGCGATAAGTTTGGACGTGGGAGGGCGTAGAGCGCCTGTTTGCAAACGTGCAATCCCTAACTATTCGAACTATATATAGATTGGCCCCGGATACTGTCTACGTGTTAGTGATATAACAAATCATTACTTTAATTTACCATCTCCCTTCTATGCGCGATCTCCCAATTGCAATGAGCCAGAGATACAAATGGGGATTGGAAGGTGCGCAAAAGGGTGTGGCGGGACCATTTATTAGAACGTTGTGTTATAATCGGGGAAATATGCCTCTGCCTAACCCAGTGACTAGCTCAGGGACCAGGCGTGCTAGTCAGCACGCTGCGTCACTACGTGGCTCCATCAGAAATATCTACAGCCATGAGATCTGAATTGTAGTGATGACAAGGGGCCGTCATACCTGAAAATCAGTCCCCCGCCACCCCCCGCCCCCGTTCACGCAACTGCGTTACAATGCTCTCATAGCTCAGTACACGCGGAGACCGTGTTAAGAACCCTCTTTACGCCCCCTCCTGCCAACCCACACAAACCCTCAACCCCCCCATAAAACCGACATTAGCACCCCCCCCCCACCCACAATCCCAACCACCCCCCGCCCCCCACCAACCCCCCCGCCGCCCCGCCCGCCCCCCGCCCCGCCCCCCCCCCCCGACGACGTGTCCCGCCTCCTCCCCCCCCCCCCCCCCACGCCCCCTCCGCGCGGGGACGTGGGGAAAGTGACTGAATTTCAGGGGATGGATGGTGGAACGGGCTTGTCTCCTCAATCGTCTCTCAACCTTGAGTGGAGAGACGTGTGCTGCTGCGCCCCCTGGAGTTGTCTTCGGTCGGCCAGTATTATTTTCACCAACTTGGCGCATGCTCTGCCGGCGCAGGGTAAATACAGTCTGCATTGTATTAACCAGAGTGGGCTGTATCGGGCCATAAATGGAGTTGCTTTTGCCTGCAATTCATCAGAGATACCTACGGAATAGCCAATGAGGGATTTGTGGACTTGCATTGAAACTCGGTACGAAGAGAGATTTTTGTTTAAATTTAGTTCGGCGACTCGTGTATGAGGCAGTGGTGAATAAGTTTCAAGGAGGTGGCAATACAGTTAATCATGCTTTGACGGTGAGGTTGCATGATGTGTCCAGCTATTACACATGGGTTAAGATCTGGAATGTGCCGTTCGAGGAGGATGCATCTGACATCCGGTTCATTAAGTGTAAATACGGCACAATACATACGATCACTGCAGCGAAGGTGGTCAGCTGGCCAGTATATGGGATAACCTGTGGGTGCATTCTCTGTCAAAGATGACGCTCGGCATCCAATTCATCGTTAGTGTTGATGGAAGATTTCAGGGACTCAGGTTTTTTGTAATCATACGCGTGGGCAGCGAAGCACTTGACGTTTGTGCGGGGTCGTTTATGATCACCTGGCCTGCGCAATGTGGAAAGAAGAGGTGGTGATAGGGACAGCAGCAACGAACGAGATGTGGAGGAAAGGTTGGAGAGGTTCAAGATCAACGTTTTCGACTCTGCCTAAGCAGAGTTCGGACAATGGAGGTGAGGAGGTTGAGAGGGCCGAGGAAAAGGAGATAGGGCAGGGGCCTACGCGGGTGGGAGACATACTTCTCGGGAGTTGTACAAGTGCTTGATGAGGTAATCGCGGAACAAGTGAATGGTAGTTTAGCGACGCGGAAACACGATAGTGTCGACGTTTGAGAAACATTTTGGGTAATGAGGTCCTTGTGTCTCCCGGATGTTGGCAACAGACCTGGATCATGGGTCTGCAGTTGAGGAGGGCGTGGTGACGCCAAACCGGACTGAAGTGTGTCTAAGGATGCACAGTTGGTGAGATTGTGGATGTGGAGTTCATCATGCAACTGAGTGGATGACTTGATGCAGGTCGAGGGTACGACGAAAAAGCGCCGCAGCAGTGCTTTCGGATTCCGACGACGTGCCTTACGCCAGCACAAAGACTGGGAAGAAAACATGGGCGGAAGCCATGCGGAGAGGTTCAGTGGCGCCCAGGCGGCAGGGGTTGGGGTAAGGGGTGACAGAAAGGGGGGGGGAGGGAGCAAAAGGGATGCAATGAAACTCGATCAGGTGATAAATCGGTTGTTGTCAGGGGTAAACCCCCTTTGTCGGTTTTAAGTGCCTGACATTGAACATCAATGGCTTGAGGTCCTCAGAGAATGTGTGAGTGGGTTTAAGGAATATTTGGTGCGTCATGACGTTGATCGTTGTGTTTTGCAGGTAACACAATTATAGACCGGGTTATGAGTTGAAGGTGGATGGGTATAATGTGTATGTTGAGCAGCAGTCAGATTAAAGGAAGTGGTGTGGCCATTTTGGTAAAAGAAATAGCCGTTGGTTGTCAGGCCACTAGTGTGGGGGGAGAGGGGAGGGTGATTCGTGTGGATGGGTTATGGGAGTCAGAGTACAGATGACGGCTTGGTGTGTGTGTATGGCCCAGCAGAGGGAGATTGTGAGGATAAAAGAATAAATTCGTAAGGGACGTTCTGGATATTATTTGCGTGGGATTGCCGGGGGTTGCTGTGATGGGGTGATGGAAACTGTGTGATAAGGAATAAGGATGTTTGAACCAAGGGAGGAGGGGGCAGGGCATTGTTTGAGGATATGGGAGAATTGTTATCGGATAGGATATTGACAGTGTTTGAGGGAGGTGATGGGTGGTGGAGCACACATTTATTAAGCGTGGATATGCGGCCTAGGCTCGATCGATTATACGTTCCCAGGACAGTTGGAATTGTATTACATAGTGTGAGGGTTTATCGGACGTAGTATTTTCTAGATCACAGGGGTGTTTGGGTGGTTATAGGTTGGGGAGGGGGTTGCCACAAGAGGTGTTAGGGCGTTTTTGGAAGTTGAATGTAAAGTTGTTGCAGCAAGAAGAGTATCGACAGTTCATTTGTTTCAATTGTGGGAGGAGTTGGTGGCGAGGCGCCTGGGAATAGTGTATTGGGTTAGTTGTGGGACTCTGTGGCGAAATCTCGTATTAAGGAAATTTTATATTCGTAGTGGGAGGAATATAAACAGTTTGTAGTAATGGGTACCAATCTTATCTGAGTGGACAGTGAGAGCTTGCTTACGAGCGTGGGAGGCATAGTCATCGGTGGACGATATTGAGGGTTTAAAAGGAGCGTTAGGGATTTGAACAAAATGGATAAGATTTGATTGGCGCACGAGTTATGGCCGTGGGATGGGAGAGGTTGTTATGGTGGGAGAACAGCGCCTTCGGAATGTGTGTTGACGGGAAGAGACGCGTAAAGAGAAGAGTGCGACGGAGATGATGGGTTTAACTGTTCATGTGGGGATGGTGAGGTTATAGAGGGGGCAGGTATTAGTGACGACAGAGGGTTTATGAGTGGTTATCTAGTTGCATGGTTTAGGTCATTATGCACAATCACGGAGGTATTCGTGATGGTGGCTTTAAAGGAAATGGGAGGTTTCGTGCAATGTGAGATTGATGGGTATGGATAGGGTAAACATTTGAAGGTCTCACGATCACGGAAAGCGAGATTTTCGCACGCTTTGTCTGGTGAAGTTTAGGTAAGGCGCAGGTGTAGATGGTTGCCTAATGATTTTTCGTAGGAATTGGGAAGTATTGAGCGGATTTTTTAGTTAGGTTATTTCAATGTAATGAAGGTGATGGGAAATGGGGAGCAGCAATGGACTGCGGTCGGTGGTATTAGTTCCGAAAGGTGAGACAGGACTACGGTAGAGGAATTACCGGCTATATCGCTTATGTGTGGCGATTTATAAGTTATTTGCCACGAATATTAGGGAATAGAATTAAAAAGGTGATAGGTAACGTAATTGACAGAGAAAAATATGGGTACGGGTAGACAATGTATGAAGGGCATGGAGTTCTTGAAAAGTTTTATAGAAAAGGGGGGGAGTTGGGGGGGATCGGGGGGGTGTGTTGGCATTGGATTGGCGAGCTGCTTACGATGTGTGGAGAGAGATGCCGTTATGGTGGTTAATGCGTTGGCAGGTATTCGCGGAAGGAAATTTTATCCTTGGGGCCGAAAACATTGTATCAGGGAGCATCTATGAGAGTACAGGTTAATGGAAGGTTAGGTGTTAACATTCAGATGGGAGGGAGGGCGGTTTGCGACAGGGTTGCCTCTATCGGCAAATATTGTTTGCATGCCTCCAGGATCCCTTTTATAGGGACAGTTAGGTGGAGTATCGCAAGTGGAGGGGTTAGTAATGAACGAGAGGGTTGGCCGGTATTGTGGGTTTTGTGGATGCATACAAACTGTTTAATGCGTGGGAGTGATGAGAAGGATTTTCAAAAGGTGGAAAGGTAAGTAGATGTGTTTGGAGGGCTTACTGGGATGGAAATTAATGTGGCATAGTCTAAGTATATGTACCTAGGCAATATCGTAAATAGAGTCGGACTGTAGGGCGCGGGTGGAGTGTGGTGGATCAGCTATTGTATTTGTGGGGATAGTGTACGCTAAGTATGATAGGGTCGCACAAGGAGGTATAAATTGATGCGCACGTGGATGGGGGTATTATTGAAAGATTGGGTGGTTGAGGACGGCGCTGCTAACGTTGCATCGTGGTTCAATTGTGACGAACGTGCGTTGTTTAGTAAAGATATGGCAGTTGGTGGCAGTTTACGCTGAGGCGGCGAGAGGTTCTTGCAACGGTTGCAACATGGGATTTTACGATTATATGGGGATCGGGGTTGTGACTGGCTAAGTAGAGGGGTGGTGATGCTTCCCGTTAGCCACGGGGGGCTGGTGGGCTTATACCTTTAGAAAGGCGTCTGATGAGTGTGTATCTAAAACGCGGGTATTTGGGGTGAGGTGGGGGCGAGGAAAGGGGGGGCTAGAAAAAACTGCGTAGGGATTGCAACGATGGTGGAGGGGGGTAAGGATTTAATGATTGGGGTGAGGCCATGTTGAGGGTTTATCGACGGTGAGGAGCCGAAGCGCCTTAATTGAGGATTCTACGACAGAGGGTGGGGGGTGGTCGTGGGGTCCTGTGGTGGCGGCAGTTGAGGTGGGAATACCCCATGTTATGCATGGGGATTATCTGAATTGTTTACGGCAATTGCGTATTAAATCCAGGTGTAAGGGAGGTAATGTTTAGGTTTCTACATGGAATCTTGCCGTCTGGTGTTGTGTTATTTAATAGGAGACTAAGGGAGGGTGGGGAGTCCCAACGCGTGTGGAATGTTCAGTGTACTATTTTTCATTGCGGTGTATTTTTGTAATTGTTTAGAATAGCTGTGAGGGTATGGTTAGGTAGGGTAGTTAGCGGTTAGTGGGTGGGGAAGGGTTACAGGTGTTAGGTGTTAAGTTTAGATATAGGTTGTGGAATGAGTCTGATGGTGGTGAATGTGGTTGTGTATGTGGTCAATGATTTTATTTATACGTCTGGGGCTGAGGGAAGTGGGTATGTGGGGGAGGAGGGGTGTGAGGGAGGTGTGGTGTGAGGGAAGGTGGCGTGTGAGGGAGGTGGGTGTGAGGGAGGTGGGTTGTGAGGAGGTGGTGTGTGAGGGAGGTGGAGTGTGGATGAAAGAAATAAAGGTTGGTTTGGTTAGCGGGCCACATTTATAGAACTAAGTGTTCGCATAGGGTGTTTATGGTGGGAAGGTGGGAGACAGCGTTTACTGAGGGATACCGGCAGTTTTAAGCCTTAAAGGATTTACGGGATGTAAGTGTAAAATGGGTAGCGACGGGTAGTTTCTTGATGCGGGATGTGTGATGGTTTTAAAGTTGTGTGACGGGATTTGCATGATACATTTATACTTATCTGGAGTAGTGAGTCTGTGTGTAGGTGTGCAGTGTTTTTACACATGTTGTTTCCCTTATGTCGTGAAGATTTGGATAGTATATGTCGTAATGTATTGGAGCACTACATCATTGTGTGTATACAAGGTGAAAGAAAAGGAGTAGAATCTTAAAGTTTTTATGTGTGAGAATGATGTTCGTTTAGTGTGAGAGTGTCTTCAAAGATGTTATAGAAAGCCACATACTAATGGTGTTACTACGTATGCCATATGACTGTATCGAATATGCTTGTGTACAAAGTCCGGGGTTTCCCTTCTTGTAGGAAGCATTCTGTATAAGACATAATTTTCTGTATATCTGAGGTTTGGAATTTACTAAGCGTGTACAGTTTTATTATACTTATGCGAGATGTACAAGGCCTAACATATAATGTTTCAGGCGGCCCTGGTTAAGAATTATATAGAAAAACCCCAAAATAACCCCAAAACCAAAAAACCCCACTACATGTTCGGGTGACACTGTAGTGAAGTGTAGTGTTATTATTTTAAAGTACACGTGTTGGTTTCACTTTGCTCATGTTTAATGTTTAAAGTCACATATATAGAGTATATGTAACGGTAATATAAAAATGTATTTTGCTGTTGGTAAATACGCAATTTCAGATTATTTAGTTGGAATCAGGATGTGCTGTCGGTGTATATTATGTATTAATACTGCTATTGGGTATTATTGTGTATGAAAAAAGTTTGGGTGGTTTGCACCCGTGTATTGAGATTAATAGAGTATATGATCCTTGTTATGCTAGGCAAAGTTTTCATAATTGTTACTTAGAGTAAGTAGTATCCTAATCTCTTTAGTATGTCATTGTTTGTTGGTATTTGATGGGGGGGGGGTACCTTTTACGTCCAGAGCTCTTATGTACGACTTTATAAAATGTACCTCAGGTGGTGTGGTGGATGTATAGGTTTTAATGGTATTGATGGTGAGGGTTTTTACCTTTAAGAAATTGTTTTTGTATATTAAACTTGATAAGATGTTTAAGTGGCTGAAGTGATTCTTGGATATGTTGTTGGGTACACTGTGTGAAGTTTCCTTTTTCTTTTTTGTTGGTGTATACGTATGTTGTACTTTATTGTGTTGTTTTACAATGTTGATTGGTTTAAGTAAACATGTTTGCTTACACGTATTAATGTAAATTATTTAAAAAAAAAAAAAGATAAAAAAAATGTTTAGGGATGCAGGGACAGTTTGTGTCAGCACATAGTAATGTTTATGTGGTATTTTGACAATGTAATTTATAATTTGGGTAAGCAAACTGATACTATGTGCTTTTATTTATTTAATGGTATTGTATTGTTTTTAAATAAAAATATAAAAAAAAAAAAAAAAAATCGGGAAATATATGGAAGTCGCTGGGACCAGGCTTTTTCAGCAGGGTACCGTAGTATGAGTGTGAGAGCATTGTTATCGTTGTGAAAGGGGGGGGGGGAGTGAATTTCAGCCCCCCCCCCCTGGGGATGGATCGGGTTAGTCTCCGGGTTTGGGTATGCACAACATCTGTTTACTGGTGTATTGTGTTAATGCGTGGTTGAGGAAAATGTGGTTGTGCGAGTGGATGTGGTGGTGAAGTTATATGTGTTATAGATGTCTTAAGTCAGAGTCTACTGCCTTCTTTCTTTGTTGAAGTACTTGATGTAACTTTCGGCTATGGCCTGGCAAACGGGGTTTTATGTGTTTGTACTGAGCATTTTATTGCTATATTATATAATGTGTATAGCCTGTAGATGAGTGCGGAATGCTTATGGCTATTCTAGTTTTGTGGCTGACTCGTAAGACTTGTGGTAAGGCGAGTATGTGTGACTGTAGGGAACTTATGTACTGGGAGTTAGGTGAGTAAGAGTATGTACTTTGTTTTATCATGAGATTGTGATGTAGGTTCTTTCGGTTATCGATTATTTGTGTTGGTTGTGAGTAACCGATATATTTATATATTTATCATAATATTCTTCTTATTGTATTGTATAGTGCATTGGCAATATGTCCCAGTATATTATGTAAATAGTGTATACCCGAAGGGATTATGGTTTTATTTATATTATTGAACCTGCTACAGGGGTCACCTACATGTTATGTTCTTGTTGTTGTTCTTGTGTACATAGGGTTAAGATTGCCCATCTTCTTAATGTTATGTTTTGTCACAAGCGATATTTTCTAGTATAATTGTGTAACCTCTTGTGTTTGTTAATATTGTGTTTGTTATTTGCTATTGTACGTTCTGAGAGATTGTGTTTCAAAATGTGTTTATATACAATGTGTATCAACCCTAGTTTAAGGGGTTTTTATGTTAAGCTATGTATTGTATTCTAAATAAAATAAAAAAAAAAATATTATAACTGACGCTGTAAGTGATTGTGTTCAATTAGACAACATACTTTATATACTTATTTATATGTATGTACATGTATGGTAAATTGAAGTCTGATTTTAAAGGTGAAGAATGGGTTTTCCTTTTTTATTTTTTTTTTTTTTTATATTTTATTTAAAAAACACAATACACATATACATATATGCTATTCATACGTCACATAACCAAAGACATGTTAACCATTAAATACTATAAAACAAATCAAACCCCGTACTTAAATAACACTATAGCTGAAGCCATATTACCACCAGCTACACATCCAACAACATGTCCTACAAAACTCCTCCTCTTACAATAATTAATAAAGCCAGTGCAGACAAAAATTATTTACATGGACCGTTCTAAGAAATACCTTAAGGATCCTAACAATTAGGGTTATACCCTCACCTCATTAAACCCTCATGAGTATTTACCAGAAGTTGGTAATGCAAAAACAAAACAAATCACAAAAATATAAAAGTACATAGGCAAACAAATATGGACATTACATTGCTATACACACCTGTATAAGCGTAAGGATATACACCCACAATTTTTAATATGAATATTAATAAAGCATCAACCATGAACTTCAAACTGTCATTACATTGCATAACATGGAGTTTACTCGTTAAATATAAGAGAATACATTACATGCTGGCTCCGTTTAGAAAATAGCTTATATAAGTATTAAATTAATCCCAGACTAGACTTATCATATTGAAACATTCCTCTACAACTAACTAAATCCTGCTTAAGATCAAACTTGCATAAAATCCTATCCCTATCTGACACATCAAATTAAACATCCTTGACATTGTAAATTCACTACACGAATGTGGAAAAGTATTACAAAACTTCTTCTATATAGGAAATACAATTTGAAAGGAAAGTACTTTTTTATCATGAAAGTGTTAAAACTACAAATAAACAAGCATCATCCTATACTAACGTACTCTTGACATACAGTGTTTCTTTGCTTTATTTAATTTTTTAACACATCTCATATCAATAAAGAGACAGTACTGGCAGTAACCATTTTTGTACATGTTTAGTACTGCCTGTCATAAAACACCATAACAGCTGCGCAAGCCACCTATCCTTGACAATGAGTGCAATAATATCCCCAAACCAAAAATGTAATTGTATGACGTTCAGGTGTTATTGAATGAAACCATGGTACTGAAGCAAATCCAAATAAACCTCAGGAACATAACCAGTTCACGAATGTACGCACTCACTAGCTCACTCTCCATCACACCTTCCACACTACTAGCACAACCTTACACCGCCCCCCTCACATTAAAGGAGACCCGTCCCTTGCCCCCCCCCTGTTCCCTGAGAAGTTGTGCTACAGTGAGATTACGATAACCTACCGAAAAACTTGATTCCCATCTTCCCCCTTATATTAATCTATTTCTACACCTTGTCCGATAGAACCTTGCTGCTAACGCTTTTATCCTCAACTGCCCTGTAATCTGCCTCTACCCCATGAAACGTGCAAATAATCTGCCATAACATACATCTAAGCTATCCCCACGTCACTTTCAAACTACAATAACATCCATCGAACATAGACTAAGTAAAGACAACTCCCCACCCCCCAACAACCTAATAACCCACGCCATCCAGACTCTCACCACGCCCAAAGATGAACAAAATTATACCACATGATAGGCAGTTTCCTCTCCCACTAGAATAACCATGTTGCCTACTCTCCCAAACACCATCGTATGAAATCATGTTGCTCTAGTGCATACAACCATGAGAAAACGGTATACCATCTCCCTAACCCGTTGCTGGTATCCTATCTTCCTGAACTCCCCCCAGATTGACCCTCAGTTATACAATGGGGAGGGTCTCTGCGACCCCCTGCATATACACCCACGTCCCATCAACAACCCACCTACGTGTTTTACCTTCAATCTTTTAACCTTGCCCCTCTGTCAACATGAATCTTTTACAATACTTCACACTTTCTCAACTCCTACCACAACACCAGTTTCTGCATCCCTCATCACCCTATCCATCCCTAACACCCTCTCCCCCCCCCACCTTAGATCCTCTGCTTGTATATATTGCCATTACCCTAGGCCCTAAGGCCACAATCCTAGACCCCCCCGTTTACTCCGGTCATGACACATCCTTGGACAACCATCCCCCCAAACCCCACACAAACCTCAACTCCTCCTCTGTAATTTCCTGTATATCCTGCACCCCAAAGGATACACCTCCGCCCACACCCCAGACCTTTCTATATCACAACCGAGTTATTTACCAACGCCCTCTGCTGTAACGCACTTCACTGACCCTCAAACCTTTTAACTTTCTTTTAACCTATTCGTGGACTGTTTCTGAGTTAAGCCTCCTACAATCCTGCCACTGCTTCATATACCAATCCCTCAACCCTAATCTGTCAAATCAATCCATCCCATCTCCTCCCCAATCTCCCCCCAACCCATGTTCCTACTTCCAATAACCTGGATGTAAATTAACTGCCATTCCTGAAGTTCCCAAAAATCCTTATCTCCTCACCCACCCTTCTTAAGCCTCCCACTGTAAACTTACACTGTTGTGTCATCTACATTACAACTCTTCCCCCATTCCTCCCCCCCTACCCCCTGCAATTCTGCCTCCACTGCCTCAAAGGAAAGGATGTTGCACACTGCAAAGAGCAACTGCAGACAGCGGGCAACCCTGCTTAATCCTGTTCCATTATCACCTCCCCCCCCAGTTACCATTAACCTGCACCCTCATGACAGCCCTCTTCAGAGTGCACACCCACCTCACTTCCCCTCCAAAAACCCTATTTCTCCTAACAACCCACATAAAAGTCCCTCTTCACACAGTCATAGGCCTGAGACCAATCAAATAAATGGACGCCCCCTCCCTGCGGTCTCTATGAAAATCCTTATCTCACTGTGCCTTTCTTCATTATAGTTTCCGGTCCCGGTATCCATTCTGCCCCTCTTGTACGTACTCCAATTACCTTCTTTATCTGTTACCCAATACCTCGCAAAATTTTTGTAATCCGTTCACATTAACGTATCGGACGGATAATCTCCTAACCCTTCTCTCTCCCCCCCTTCTTTGGCACCAAAACAACATCCCCAGTTCTCTGTGTTTTCGCCATTCTTACCACGTTTCATCATATAATTCAAAACCGCATAGCACTCCCTGAGATCCTCCCAATGTGCTCTGTAAAATATCATTAGATAACCTTCTTTTCCCGGTGCCTGCCCCGGACTCAACCCATTCACCTCCTCCCCCACCTCTGCCCACGTAATGCCTCCCTCCAATCAAAAACCCGATCCCCCTGCCCCACACCGTGCTGAACACCTATAGATAAATAAATTTTTTAAAACTCTAAATGATTTAACCCTACCACCTCCCCTTCTCTTCCATTTCTCCGTAAACCAATTAATCAGCATTACTACGATAAACTCTGTGTCAGAGTTACTGTCCCTGCAATAATAAAAATAAAAAAAACCCCCTCCCCTTCACTCCACGACATATGTGCCACCAGTTTTCCTCAACTGTTGTCTTTGAATTTGCGGGAGTACATACCCGGTTGGTCTATCACTTTAGTACATCCTCCTATCCTGCCCAACCCCTGAGTGCTTTCAAAACGTTCATTATGCATCTCCCACTAAAACGACTTCTAGTTCCCCATAACTCCTCCCACTCCCTCCCTACCCCCCCCATAACAATCATTCAACGGGCCCTCTAATTAAATTCTGCAATCAACCTCCATCGTGCCCGTTCCCTGCCCTCTCTTCTTAAAAAATCACGCAATCTGCACCTTTGCCTGCAACTCCACCAATCTAGCAATGCCACCTCCTCATCCCTAGCCTCCCAAAACCCTTTCCACTGTCTGATGGACCTACCTTGATTTTCCTCCTGGTAAAGCCTCAATTTTTATTTCCAATTACTCTGAAGATTCCGGAATGCCTATCCTCCGAAGGTAGCCAACACTGTCTGTGGTCTAGATAACCCTCGTCTACTGTTCTAACACTCTCCACCTATCCCCTGCCGTCATATATGACTAATCCAACCTTTGCCTCATAATATCCCCTGTACATAGGTAGTGCTCGACCTGAAACCCCCCCCCTGCCGACCACAGTCTACAACCCCGACATCACGCAATGCATCCCGTAAGGACACCAACACGCACCCCGCCCCCCTAGGTAGGACGTCTGCATGCCTAATCACACAATTCCTATCACCTCCAATTATTCGCAGGATAGCAGGTAAACCCCGAGAGAGTATAAACAATACATCACGAACAAAGTCTTGATTTTATCCGCACGTTTTCCATTTGGCTGGCATATAAATTCCACAAAACATACTGCTCTCCCCCCAACAACCATCCACCGAACACCCTACCCCTCCCCCCTCCTCCCACCCTTGACTCGCATGGAATGGTCTCCTTTACTATAAACAGCCAATCTCCCTTTAAAAGCTTTGCATGCTTACAAACAACTTCTAGCCTTCAATCGCAACTACTAACTGACTGATGGTTTTATGCTCCGGTAAAGAAACAAAAAATCCACGTAAACTTTGTGGGAACCACTCCAACCATTACCCTTTTACTTCAGTCTTTAGGCCATTAGCAATTTTAACGTTAAAACTACCTGAATGGTCAAGGAAAGGGCTTACCTTCTTGTGCGCTGTGGCTTGCTTACTCTCCCCTTCAAAGTGCTCACACTTTCCTTATTTACATTTTTTAATAAGACACCCTACCCCCCCTTGTCTCTCCCCCCCCGATTTTTCATGTACTCCCCCCTGTAGGGGATTGCGAACCACCTCTGCCCTGCCTTCTTACCTGGTCTTTGCCCAGGTGTCAAAACGTCATTATTCAGTCAACCCCGCTGGCCGCTTCCTAGAGCTGCCTCCCTAAGCTTCTCTTCCTCAGGTACAAACCTACTGTGCACCTAGGCCACTACTAGTGTATCTTCTATTATTCCCTGCTACTTCCGTTCACACTCTGCACCTTGTTTTTACAATTGATGATTTTCACTGGTCCGTCCACCTATGTCTCTCCAACCATAAGCCTCCTCCAAGAAGTCCTGGAGCATGACTCCAAGGACACGCCTGTGGTCGACTCCACACTTCCGCCCCACCTACGGCGTTGGAGTGGGATCTCCATCCTCCGGGAGAGTGCCACACGTCCCCATCTGTTCACCCTCCTTCTCCACCTCCTCACTCATAGAGGAGTCCAAGACTTCGCCGCCTCCACCACACTCGCTTTGCTGGACCTCCTCTTCCGGGGCTGACTCCCCTGGGGCACGCTAAGTTACACATTGCGCCGCTATTGGTCATAAGAGCACAAAGTCGACACGTTCTCCTCTGCCCACATACGAGACATTTACCTGATTTCTTGGTAAACTGTCAACATGATATACGAAGGTATAGGAGTCCTTCATGGTTCATCTTGAGGTTGTATGGCCACTTCAGGTAGGCCTCTTATGGTCCATCACGCCATTCCCCTCCTCTAGCTTATGAATGACTCCATTTTTTCAAAAAACTTCCCTATATAAACTTGTTGCCTCAAAGGGTAATTCCTCATCGTACCCACGTGTAGTAAGTAGACACGTATGCTGCATACACCCAAAACGTGAGTTGAGGCACATTCGGCGTTCTGATATCCCCACCACACTGCTGTATAACTATTCAGGAACTTCACAAAAACTCGTCTTCCCATTAAAGCCCACCATAAGCTCCTCATTAGGGATTCCATAAAAACCTAATAATCGCAGGAAGAAGGACGTTCGTCAAATCAGGGTCAGAGAACCCTTCAACAGCTAAATGCAGACTGTTTTAATTCTCCTGCGGTGCCTCGCCATGTCTGAACAGTGAAATGCGCAGAAACCCCAGGTGTAGTAGGGTACTGCGCAGTGCGTCCGCCGGCCCAACCGATGCAAAAACAATGTTTTTTTAATTGTTCTTTTTTTTTTTTTTTATGGTAATACAAGGTGTATCATTACACCAACAAATATGGTTGGGGTATGAGGTAAATTTGTGTTGATTACATTTATAAACAGATGAAATACTAGGCTTAGGTTGGGTAAATTTATGATAATTTGGGGAAATGTTTTTGATTAAAACTGCTCTTATTATACTTGTTTTTATTATTCTGTGTAAATTTAAGGCAAGGATGTTTAAAATTTTGAGGAAGAGTTAATATGGGGTTTTGTATGTTTTTACGAAAGTTAATTTCCACATGTAGCTAGTATAGGACATTTTTAGGCTTGGTTTATCTATTTTATATGTGGGTAATAGTGGTCATATTTGTTATATTGAATGTTTTTCGTTAATGTTTCAATATTTGTAACGTTTTTTCAAGTTATTTGTTATTATTGTCATTTTGGGGTTTTTTCCCCTTTTGTCTTTGTCTTTGTTGGTTTTAAATAAAATAAAAAAAAAAAAAAAAAGTTATAAATTTTGTTTTCCAGAACGCTGTTCCAGTGCTGTACCGAACAAATTTTGTTCCATAAGGAATAATGTAAATGGAGGGAAAAGTTAAATAGATAGGTTTAGATATAGTACGATATTTTTCATTGCCGGCTACTAGTTAAGGTAGGGAAAGTCAAGTCCCCCCTTTTTTCCCCCCTCCCTAAAGTGATAGTTTGATTCCCGGGTGCTGTTAACGTGGGGTCAGTCTGCTCCCACTACCCCTTCCCCCCCCTCTTCCCCCCCCCCCCCCCCCCCGAAAGGTGACGGGGGGGGGGGGCTTTTGGTAAAACGTAATCACTCGACTAAGTCCCCCGTACTTAAAGTCTTTCCCTCCCTTGTATTCTAGTGGGTTTTTTGGGTTAAAGCTTTTTTTTACCGAAATAAACTTGTCCTTTCAGTCTTGCTCTAGGTGACGTTGTAATAACACCCCATTTTTGAATTACAGAAATTATCTACCGGGATGAGGGTAACTAACTTGAAATAAACATTGACAAAACTACTTATTCTTTTGGGTTTGCAGGTACAGATGACCTCTTAACAAACGAAAAACGGATCCCTATCACAAGGAAAACAGGGGGAAAAATTTCTTAGGAATCCCCCTTTGAAATCCCAAAATTTTCATACACATTACAACAAATTTTCTAAAAAAATTTCCAAGACGTAGGATATTTCGAAGATACGGTACTATTTTCCACAGTACCCCGGGCCTTGTATACTCCTATTTCCCCCTATCTCCCCTATGGAATTTGTGCTGGGGCTCAAAAATTAACCATCTCAGACCACAATTACCCAACAAAAAGGGTGCGTCAAAATAAAAATTCCATACAGGACACACTCCCCCAATATTCAAAACATCAACCTACGCACCATACAAAAACATCCATATTATTGCACTTATTACAACATAGAACATTAACTTGATATTAACCCTCCCCTCAAACATTCCCCCCAACCCCAACAGAACACATGACCATAATACAAGGCAAGATCACTTTTATGTTCCCCGTGTCCATTCCACTTTGCAAAAACCAAAAGCCTAAAAGGCCCCAAAACCCGGGAATTCTTACCTGTAAATATAAAAAAAAACTACCCGTTTTTAAATTAAATCTTTTTTAAAGTTCACTTACTCAAAAACCCAAAAAAATACTGAATAACTGAAAAAACCCAAAAATTGTATATCCTAAATGTTACTCACAATTATATCACGCAAATGTTAAACTTAATTTTTTATTATTTTTTAAATACATTTCCTAAAAAATCTCCATTTACTGAAAAGTCAAAAGCATGAAAAAAATAACCGTCTTTGTAATACTACTTAGCTTTTAGTAATCTTTACAATTTTTATCCTGATTTTTATCATTGCTAAGTTAATCTTAAGTTAATTTTAAGCCGCCCCCTAATGCTATGATTAAGTGGCCCTTTGCATGCTGCTCTTTCTATTTTTTTGTACCCCTGTTGTATGCCCCAAAATTTTTGAAGAAAATTTTTATACCTGGGGATTTTTAACAGTGGGTAACCCCGTATTTTTAGCTTGGGTGATGATGGGGTACCTGTCAATCAACGAGCACAACAGAAGGATTAAAAGTCCTGGAGAGTCCCCCTTTTTTATTGAAATCCTTGGGCCCCCATATGAAATTTAGGGCGAACCCCACATTGCAACGGGAAAAGAACCTGCTTTCCTGTCATCGGGAGGATTCTCACTGGTTTAAAATTGAAGAACTACCAGTGGATGGTCACCAAAACCCCCGACCCCCCCCCCCCTCCTCACCCGAAAACGCAACGGGTACATTTCAAAAAACAGTGTCCCAACACCAGAACCCCCGTAATATTAGCGTTGATTCAAAGTTTTTTTAATTTCATTTTTTATTTTTCTTTCAAAAAGGTATACCTTTCATGTTTTATTGTTTTTTGTTTGATTTAATAAAGTTTTATCTTTGAATTATTTCTTTTTTTTATTCATTTATTTTCCTGAGGCCCAGCCTGAGTAATACGTTGAAGTTGGGACAGGGCAGTAAGCCCTTTCCCGTGAAATTAGTTAGTCCATTTCAGACCCCCCAAAAACACTTGCATAAAATGTTCGAGTTGGTACCTGTTCGAACTCAGGGACCATTTGAATTTATCCAAATTAGCATCAGATTTTTTAAACAATTTATTAGATAAAACTACCTTATAAACACCGAAAAGAAGCAAAAGAAAAACCAAAGCAGAAGTGCCAAAGAATACTAGAAAGTATTCAGTGGTACAATAATTTTAAATGGGATTATAAAAAATTTAAAGTAAAAAATTTTTAAATTAAAATATACAATAATTACTAAAGTCAAACAAAAACTTAATATACTCCCCGCGATACAACAGGGGCCCCTTTTGTATGATCTTGATTTCTGACCCGTGCAGTAAGTAAAATCACTGGCGGTGGAAAAACATTTTTTTTTTTTTACTGAATCTATCTAAAATGTGTTTTTCACTACAAAATCATAAAAAAACCAAGAAAAAATGGAACACCAAAGGGGTGCCGAATATTGGGGCCCCACTGTACTTTTTTTTTCCCCTCATGTAGGATGACTTTTTTTTGCATTTTATTGTTCTAGGGGGCTTTAAAAGTCAGTGGCCAGGGAGGATACCCTACTTCCCACACCTGATTTTCTACAGATAAATACTATTTCCTCTCGCCCTACAATAAACCAAAAAGACTACAAATAT